>SJYW01027869.1:0-10962 GCA_006410735.1 Raphicerus campestris
TATAAAATAAGAGAGAAAGACCAAGGGATAGAACATTGTAGAATATTGTGAATCCAGTTACAGATTTATGTACAGCGTACGACTGGAGAACTGTTGGACTAATTTATTAAGACTGTCATCTGCCTTGAAAGGGAGCAGTGAGCCTGTATGAGTCACCCGATGCACAGGGCCGTGTCTTAGAGTCGTGCAAGGTGTATATCGCACAGCTCCAGCGTTCACCATCCCCTTGTAGGCTTCTTACATTTGTGTGGATGCCAGTTAGATGTCTTGAAAAGAGATGCCTCTGTTTCCTCCAAAATCATCATGGGGACTAACGGCAAGACTGCCAGCTTCTAACCAACATTTAGTACTCTGAAATATTTTCATTATATTCTAATGTATTTCATTCTAATTTTTATTAACATTGATGTAATGGTGACTGCAGCCATGAAATTAGAAGATGCTTACTCCCTGGATGGAAAGTTATGATCAACCTAGATAGCATATTAAAAAGCAGAGATACTACTTTGCAAACAAAGGTCCATCTAGTCAAGGCTATGGTTTTTCCTGTGGTCATGTATGGATGTGACAGTTGGACTGTGAAGAAAGCTGAGTACCGAAGAATTGATGCTTTTGAGCTGTGGTGTTGGAGAAGACTCTTGAGAGTCCTTTGGACTGCAAGAAGGTCCAACCAGTCTATCCTAAAAGAGATCAGTCCTGAGTGTTCATTGAAAGGACTGATGCTAAAGCTGAAACTCCAATACTTTGGCCACTTCATGTGAACAGTTGACTCATTGGAAAAGACCCTGATACTGGGAGGGATTGGTGGCAGGAGAAGAAAGGGACGACAGAGGATTAGATGGCTGGATGGCATCACCAACTCGATGGACATGAGTCTGGGTGAACTCTGGGAGTTGGTGATGGACAGGGAGGCCTGGTGTGCTGTGATTCATGGGGTGGCAAAGAGTTGGACACAACAGAGCAACTGAACTGAACTGAATGGTAATAGCTAATTAAACCATTTTTGGTCAATAACCATTGATTATACAGCTAGTCTAAGACTGTTTTAACCACATGGGAAACTCGAGATAAATATAAGCCACTATCCTCAATCTCAAAAACTTTTAAACTAATTGGACAAGAAAGATAAAAATACATAAGTCAATTATAGATTAATCATCTCTAACTTGTGTAAGAGTTAGTCTAAAAGTAATCCGAACTGTGAAAACCATGAGATTAACCTAAGGTGGAATACTGTCTTGAGATTGAAGGATGTAGAATATTTGGATATACTAAAGGAAGGAGACTAATGAAGACCTATGATTTTGTCAGTCTTTGCTAATTCTTTTCAGGGAAAAAACACCTTAAAACTCATATCTTGTTAAGAGACATTAGCAGCTGCCTCTGTGTTACAGCAGAGAGGAACAGCCAAGAAATTGTGGTGGTTTAGTTGCAAGATTTGGACACGACTTAGCAACTAAGCCACCACCTGTGTTACAGCAAACAGGCACAGCCAAGAAAGGGTTGTGAACTCTGCCCCTTATCCCGCCTACCTGTCCTTCCAGCACAGCACTCAACCAGGAATCCTCTTGGACAGAACCAGTCCTTCTACTATTACCTTGCAGTGGTTTAGAAGATCAGCTACCACACTGATTCTCAAAATGTGGTTCCCAACCAACCACATGAGTTATCTGGGAAGTTATTAGAAATGCAAATATCCGTGGGCCCACCTCAGAACCAAAGAAACTCTGAAGACTGAGCCCAACAATCCACGGCTTAACCAACCTTCCGGGTGATTCTAACGTACACTAATGTTTGAGAACCACTGGGCTCACAGGACATCCTGAGTCTGAATCTAACTCTATTGGCATTCATGGTTTCCATGGCTTAATCAGGTGGTTGCTGCTGCTGCTAATTCACTTCAGTTGTGTCCGACTCTGTGCGACCCCATAGACAGCAGCCCACCAGGCTCCTCCATCCATGGGATTTTCCAGGCAAGAGTACTGGAGTGGGGTGAATCAAGTGGTTAATTTTGCTAAATCTCAAAACATAGGTAGTTTCCACTCTTGTGAGGTCATTGTGAAGAATACATAGGTTAATGCATGTAAAATCCTTAGTGTAAATCCTTGAGTGAACACTCAATAAAGTATTACTATTAGCACCTGGGGAGAGTCTCTTTTGAATCATTTTCATGCCATAATATAGTGGGAAAAATCTGATAGCCGTGTTTCTTTGCTCTTTTTCATCACCTTTACCACCATCACATTTGATAGCACCACCTTCAGCACTCATGGCCCCCCCAAATATATATGTGTTAATTATATATTACATTTATATATTTTATATATAAATAGCAAAAGGTGTACCAATTTAACCATTTTAAGTGTACAGTTCAGTGACGTTAAACATAGCCACACTTTTTGTGTCCCATTACCACCATTCACCTCCAGAATTTATTTCAGTCTCTTCAATGAAAACCCCAAACTTATTAAGCAATAATTCCATTTCTCTCCCCTCCCCTCAGCTCCTGGCAACCACTATTCCACTTTCTGTCTCTATGTATTTGACTACCGTAAGTACTTCACACGAGTGGGGTCATATAGNATGAAAACCCCAAACTTATTAAGCAATAACTCCATTTCTCTCCCCTCCCCTCAGCTCCTGGCAACCACTATTCCACTTTCTGTCTCTATGTATTTGACTACCGTAAGTACTTCACACGAGTGGGGTCATATAGTATTTGTCCTTTTGCAATGAGATCATTTAACTTACTGTCCTCAAGATTCACCCACTTTGTGACATGGGTCAGAATTTCCTCCCTTTTAAAGGCTGCGTAATATTCCATTGTGTGCTGGTACAGCATTTGCTTATCTGTTCTTCAGTAAATGGACGTTTTAGGTTGTCTCCATTTTTTGGCTCTAGTGAACAGTGTTGCTCTGAACACGAGTGTTCAAATGCCTCTTCCAGCTCCTGTGTAGAATCCCTGTGGCTGTATACCAAGAAGCAGAATTGCAGGTGGTCCACTAATAGTGACAGTTTCTCAGCATTAAAGTCGACTTCCTCTCCTGTCTCCTCTGGCAGGCTGCTGTTTCTGTGGCTGCCAGAGAGCAGCCAGCATCCCCCTCCTCTGTCTCTAACGATGCTGCAGGGTCCCCTTACGGTCTTTAAAAACGTGAGACCGGGTAAGAGCAAGGCTTGTAGTAAAACATATCTCCTCCTACCCTAGACTCCATTTCATCACAGTGAAGGGCTTTTCTGCCCTACCTACAAATACAAAGGACTCAGACAGAAAACCATTTTCTTCTGTCCCCTGGTGATAAGAGCGAGAGAATAAAGAGGGATGAAAGGGTGGATCGCCTGCTCTGATAACTTATTTTTCCTCCAGTTGTTTCCAACCAAACATGCAGTATCATTAACTTTGACTGTGGTCATCACTTTGGCTTCAGGCTTAATCTATTTTGACTAGGAATATTGTCCTCGGAAACACTACAATTTCCTGAAGAGACTGCAAATCAGCAGTCTTGCCTGGAATCATACATGGCCATTATCTTTCCTCCGTTTAAAAAATGTACAAAGACAGTATGTCATTCTGAGACGGATGGTTTTCCTT
This sequence comes from Raphicerus campestris, assembly GCA_006410735.1. NCBI lineage: Eukaryota > Metazoa > Chordata > Mammalia > Artiodactyla > Bovidae > Raphicerus > Raphicerus campestris. The sequence goes on from SJYW01027869.1 coordinate 3,590, forward strand.
ATTTAGTGTCTGCCTTCTGGCTGAGCTATAAGGTAAGGCAATTAGATACCCAACATTTATAACAGACATGTTGAACTTCCTTGATATGTCCTGCAGAGGGTTAGGCAAACACAAAGATAATAGACTTTAACTAGCAGTTAGGTGGTTTAGACTTCAAACCTTTTAGACTGTATAAACTATGGTGGCGAGACAATGGATAATGTGCTCATTTACTGCTCAAAACCATTTTGAGATGAAATATTTACTGTTAGAATCATTCCTACCTGTGAGGTCCACAAGAAATGGGTACTAAACATCTTTTCATGCAAGGCTTTTAGTTTGAGTTTTGTCAAGCTACACCAGTGTGACCCCTCTAGGAGGCAGTGTTGTGTAGTAGAGACGCGGTCTGAACTCGGCTCAGCTAGCTTTCTAGTAGACTCTACCTTTACTACCTATGTGACCTTGAGAAGATTACTAAAATTCTTCATATCTCGGTTTTGTACCCTGAAAAATAGAGCCACAAATAGCACAGAGTATTTCCTATCATTCAAGGGTAAACTGTTACTTGGAAAACACACTGACAATAAGAGCACTAAAATGTCATTGAAAAAATAGCTGTTTATTAGAGGCATCTCCTTGAAAAACGAACCAAAAGAAAAAAACAAATTAAAATTATCTTACATTTAACCAAATTTAAAGGTTCAACTATATAGTCATTTTCAGAAAATGACAAATTACTTAGGATATTTTTGTGAAAATTTTCAAAGAAAATTGCATGATAGCACTTATACATCTTTCACTATATATTTGACCATTAAAGAAACATTAACAGGATGTACATTTTGCAAAACCATTCTGGGGCTTAATTGGTTTCCAGCAACCTTTCCTGTTCCTTTGGTGTTGAATCCTCCTCTTTGCACCATAAATCTTGCCAAATCCACATTTGCCAATGGCTTTGCAGGTAACTCTAGTAGTTTTTCTGTATCACTTTCATCAACTTCGTGAAATTCCAAATGTCTAGCAGATTGTGAATTTTTTTTTCCATTTGCAATTTTTCTGCTTTGTAGTTTCATTGTATAGTCTTGTGTAATCAATATCTGATAAAGACCAAAAAAATGACTGACCCACTAGTCAGGACAGATGCTAAAGTAAAACAGAGATATTTGAATGAAGACCAATTTAAAAAATGGCCAGCTCATGATAACAATTTTTGCTTTCCTGACACCTCTTAACTAGAGAAGTTTAGAGGATGAATACTAAGACAGCAAAGACTCTTGATTTCTCATTAAACTGCTAAACGCATGTCAGGTACTCAACACAGTGCCTAGTGAATAGCACGTGCTTTAGTTGTTAATAAATATTTTCATTATTTACTTAAGAGCGCCTATATGTTCACAAAAGGCTGAAGGCATTGAAACATATATTAATAATATAAGCTAAGAAGAACGTTTTCTTTAAATCAATTCCCTCTCTCCATCTACAAGCATCATGACTAGAACATTTTTAAAGAATCTGCCATTCTTCAACCCAGCTTTGTTCTTTACAGCCCTTTTCACTTATCTTGGTTCATATTCTTTCGATAACACTCATCCCCATCTAAAGTGTCATATATTTACATATTTGTTTTGTCTGTCTCCCATCACTACAATCTAAACTCCAGAGGCCAGTGGCCTGGTTTGTTCATCAGCGTCACCAGTACCAAGAACAGGGCCTGGAACATCGTAGGTATTGAGTGAGTATTTGTTGAATCAATGCTGAAAGGAAGATTCTTTCCACCCTCCTCCATCCAGGGCCCCATGATCTTGAGGTAAGGGATCCTAGCCTACTGTGGTCCAAAGAACTTCGGATATGAATCAGAATGGATACTGTTCAAGTCCTAAAAAGACTGTATAGAGATTCCCAGAAATCTTTCATGCTTCTGGGAATGAAAGGCAGTGGATGGTCACTGTAAACTCAAGCCCTCCCTTTCCTTAGACTAAGATACACTCTAATTTACTCCACAAGGAACAGAAGACAGTTCTGCAGAGCAAAGAAAGGAAGTTAGAATTCTCCCTCCTAACTCAGGAAAGTTATGACAGACTTTCAGGGCTCTTCAGCTTCATCTCTGCAGTGGGCGGGTGTGGCCAGATCAGCATTTCCTAAACTCTGTGCCTTGGGACATTTGACCTCATCTGCTCTAATAGGGTAGCCACTAGCTGTGTGTGGCTGTTGAGCACTGGATGGTAGCTAGGGCCACATTTTAAAATGTAAAGTGACTTCCCTGGTGGTCCAGTGGCTAACACTCCGCACTCCCAATGCAGTGGCCATGGGCTCCATCCCTGGTCAGGGAACTAGATCCCACATGCCACAACCAAGTGTTCACATGCTGCAACTGGAGGTCCTGCATGCCACAGCTAAAAAGACGTCACGGGCCACAGTGAAGATTTAAGATCCCGGGTGTTGCAACTAAGGCCCAGCACAGCCAAATAAAGAAAGAAAGAGGGACTTCCCTGATGGAACAGTGGACAAGGATCCGCTTGCCGATGCAGGGGACGTGGGTTTGATCCCGGGTCCAGGAAGATTCCATGTGTCGCCCTTGTGCTTCAGCTACTGAGCCCACGCTCTAGAGCTCTCAGGCTGCAGCTGTTGCGTCCCTGGGCTGCAACTGCTGATGCCTGTGACCCTAGAGGCTGTGCTCCACAACAAGAGAAGCCCCTACAATGAGAACCTGTGCACCGCAACGAAGAGCAACCCCCACTCGCCAGAACTAGAGAAAGCACAGCAACAGAGGCCCAGGGCAATCAAAATAAATAAATAAACAAGCTCAAAATGGGAACCAGAGAATGAACGAAGGGAACTCAGAGAAACCAAAAAAAAAAAGAAAATAATAAAGTGCAAAAACTAAGGCAGTGTACAGAAAAAATGTGAAGTATCTCATTAATACTTTTTATGTTGATTAATGTTGAAATAATAGTTTTATGTATTGGGTTAAATAAAATATGCGATTAAAATTAAGGTAGTATGGGAGGCTGTGATTGCTGTGGGGGCAGGGGGTAGATAGGAACCTTCAGTACTCTCTGCTCAGCTCTGCTGTGAATCTAAAACATCACTAAAAATGATAAATAACTACTTTATATAAAAAATTAGGCCAACCCCCTGTTTCTTTTTACTGTTAAGAAGGTGGTTAGTAAGTAAAGTTTCTCAGTCATGTCCACCTCTTTGTGACCCCATGGACTGTAGCTTTCCTGGCTCCTCCATCCATGGGATTTTCCAGGCAAGAATACTAGAATGGATTGCTATTTCCTTCTCCAGGGGATCTTCCTGACTCAGGGATCAAACCCAGTTCTCCTGCCTTGCAGGAAGACTCTTCACCATCTAAGCTGCAAGGGAAGCCACACCAGAGAAGAACTGTGGCTACCAGGACATTTAAAATTATGTATGTAACTACAGCTATGGCAGCCCACTCCTGTACTCTTGCCTGGAGAATCTCAGGGATGGGGGAGCCTGGTGGGCTGCAGTCCATGGTGTCGCTAATAGTCGGACACGATTGAGCGACTTCACTTTCACTTTCCCCTTTCATGCATTGGAGAAGGAAATGGCAACTCACTCCAGTGTTCTTGCCTGGAGAATCCCAGGGACGGGGGAGCCTGGTGGGCTGCCGTCTATGGGGTCGCACAGAGTCGGACATGACTGAAGCGACTTAGCAGCAGCAGCAGCAGCANCGGATGGTTTTCCTTATTTAGTGTCTGCCTTCTGGCTGAGCTATAAGGTAAGGCAATTAGATACCCAACATTTATAACAGACATGTTGAACTTCCTTGATATGTCCTGCAGAGGGTTAGGCAAACACAAAGATAATAGACTTTAACTAGCAGTTAGGTGGTTTAGACTTCAAACCTTTTAGACTGTATAAACTATGGTGGCGAGACAATGGATAATGTGCTCATTTACTGCTCAAAACCATTTTGAGATGAAATATTTACTGTTAGAATCATTCCTACCTGTGAGGTCCACAAGAAATGGGTACTAAACATCTTTTCATGCAAGGCTTTTAGTTTGAGTTTTGTCAAGCTACACCAGTGTGACCCCTCTAGGAGGCAGTGTTGTGTAGTAGAGACGCGGTCTGAACTCGGCTCAGCTAGCTTTCTAGTAGACTCTACCTTTACTACCTATGTGACCTTGAGAAGATTACTAAAATTCTTCATATCTCGGTTTTGTACCCTGAAAAATAGAGCCACAAATAGCACAGAGTATTTCCTATCATTCAAGGGTAAACTGTTACTTGGAAAACACACTACAATAAGAGCAATAAAATGTCATTGAAAAAATAGCTGTTTATTAGAGGCATCTCCTTGAAAAACGAACCAAAAGAAAAAAACAAATTAAAATTATCTTACATTTAACCAAATTTAAAGGTTCAACTATATAGTCATTTTCAGAAAATGACAAATTACTTAGGATATTTTTGTGAAAATTTTCAAAGAAAATTGCATGATAGCACTTATACATCTTTCACTATATATTTGACCATTAAAGAAACATTAACAGGATGTACATTTTGCAAAACCATTCTGGGGCTTAATTGGTTTCCAGCAACCTTTCCTGTTCCTTTGGTGTTGAATCCTCCTCTTTGCACCATAAATCTTGCCAAATCCACATTTGCCAATGGCTTTGCAGGTAACTCTAGTAGTTTTCCTGTATCACTTTCATCAACTTCGTGAAATTCCAAATGTCTAGCAGATTGTGAATTTTTTTTTCCATTTGCAATTTTTCTGCTTTGTAGTTTCATTGTATAGTCTTGTGTAATCAATATCTGATAAAGACCAAAAAAATGACTGACCCACTAGTCAGGACAGATGCTAAAGTAAAACAGAGATATTTGAATGAAGACCAATTTAAAAAATGGCCAGCTCATGATAACAATTTTTGCTTTCCTGACACCTCTTAACTAGAGAAGTTTAGAGGATGAATACTAAGACAGCAAAGACTCTTGATTTCTCATTAAACTGCTAAACGCATGTCAGGTACTCAACACAGTGCCTAGTGAATAGCACGTGCTTTAGTTGTTAATAAATATTTTCATTATTTACTTAAGAGCGCCTATATGTTCACAAAAGGCTGAAGGCATTGAAACATATATTAATAATATAAGCTAAGAAGAACGTTTTCTTTAAATCAATTCCCTCTCTCCATCTACAAGCATCATGACTAGAACATTTTTAAAGAATCTGCCATTCTTCAACCCAGCTTTGTTCTTTACAGCCCTTTTCACTTATCTTGGTTCATATTCTTTCGATAACACTCATCCCCATCTAAAGTGTCATATATTTACATATTTGTTTTGTCTGTCTCCCATCACTACAATCTAAACTCCAGAGGCCAGTGGCCTGGTTTGTTCATCAGCGTCACCAGTACCAAGAACAGGGCCTGGAACATCGTAGGTATTGAGTGAGTATTTGTTGAATCAATGCTGAAAGGAAGATTCTTTCCACCCTCCTCCATCCAGGGCCCCATGATCTTGAGGTAAGGGATCCTAGCCTACTGTGGTCCAAAGAACTTCGGATATGAATCAGAATGGATACTGTTCAAGTCCTAAAAAGACTGTATAGAGATTCCCAGAAATCTTTCATGCTTCTGGGAATGAAAGGCAGTGGATGGTCACTGTAAACTCAAGCCCTCCCTTTCCTTAGACTAAGATACACTCTAATTTACTCCACAAGGAACAGAAGACAGTTGTGCAGAGCAAAGAAAGGAAGTTAGAATTCTCCCTCCTAACTCAGGAAAGTTATGACAGACTTTCAGGGCTCTTCAGCTTCATCTCTGCAGTGGGCGGGTGTGGCCAGATCAGCATTTCCTAAACTCTGTGCCTTGGGACATTTGACCTCATCTGCTCTAATAGGGTAGCCACTAGCCGTGTGTGGCTGTTGAGCACTGGATGGTAGCTAGGGCCACATTTTAAAATGTAAAGTGACTTCCCTGGTGGTCCAGTGGCTAACACTCCGCACTCCCAATGCAGTGGCCATGGGCTCCATCCCTGGTCAGGGAACTAGATCCCACATGCCACAACCAAGTGTTCACATGCTGCAACTGGAGGTCCTGCATGCCACAACTAAAAAGACGTCACGGGCCACAGTGAAGATTTAAGATCCCGGGTGTTGCAACTAAGGCCCAGCACAGCCAAATAAAGAAAGAAAGAGGGACTTCCCTGATGGAACAGTGGACAAGGATCCGCTTGCCAATGCAGGGGACGTGGGTTTGATCCCGGGTCCAGGAAGATTCCATGTGTCGCCCTTGTGCTTCAGCTACTGAGCCCACGCTCTAGAGCTCTCAGGCTGCAGCTGTTGCGTCCCTGGGCTGCAACTGCTGATGCCTGTGACCCTAGAGGCTGTGCTCCACAACAAGAGAAGCCCCTACAATGAGAACCTGTGCACCGCAACGAAGAGCAACCCCCACTCGCCAGAACTAGAGAAAGCACAGCAACAGAGGCCCAGGGCAATCAAAATAAATAAATAAACAAGCTCAAAATGGGAACCAGAGAATGAATGAAGGGAACTCAGAGAAACCAAAAAAAAAAAGAAAATAATAAAGTGCAAAAACTAAGGCAGTGTACAGAAAAAATGTGAAGTATCTCATTAATACTTTTTATGTTGATTAATGTTGAAATAATAGTTTTATGTATTGGGTTAAATAAAATATGCGATTAAAATTAAGGTAGTATGGGAGGCTGTGATTGCTGTGGGGGCAGGGGGTAGATAGGAACCTTCAGTACTCTCTGCTCAGCTCTGCTGTGAATCTAAAACATCACTAAAAATGATAAATAACTACTTTATATAAAAAATTAGGCCAACCCCCTGTTTCTTTTTACTGTTAAGAAGGTGGTTAGTAAGTAAAGTTTCTCAGTCATGTCCACCTCTTTGTGACCCCATGGACTGTAGCTTTCCTGGCTCCTCCATCCATGGGATTTTCCAGGCAAGAATACTAGAATGGATTGCTATTTCCTTCTCCAGGGGATCTTCCTGACTCAGGGATCAAACCCAGTTCTCCTGCCTTGCAGGAAGACTCTTCACCATCTAAGCTGCAAGGGAAGCCACACCAGAGAAGAACTGTGGCTACCAGGACATTTAAAATTATGTATGTAACTACAGCTATGGCAGCCCACTCCTGTACTCTTGCCTGGAGAATCTCAGGGATGGGGGAGCCTGGTGGGCTGCAGTCCATGGTGTCGCTAATAGTCGGACACGATTGAGCGACTTCACTTTCACTTTCCCCTTTCATGCATTGGAGAAGGAAATGGCAACTCACTCCAGTGTTCTTGCCTGGAGAATCCCAGGGACGGGGGAGCCTGGTGGGCTGCCGTCTATGGGGTCGCACAGAGTCGGACATGACTGAAGCGACTTAGCAGCAGCAGCAGCAGCA
>SJYW01027869.1:29300-48471 GCA_006410735.1 Raphicerus campestris
TGAACACCACCACCTGCAAAGGTATCACATCATTATTGACTATTTTTCCCACGCTGTGCATTTCATCCCTGTGACTCCTCTGTGTTATAACCGGAAGCCTGCGCCTCTTCGTCCCCATCTGTTCACTCGTCCCGATGCCCACCTCTCCTCTAGCAAGCACGCGTTTGTTTTTTGTGTCTCAGAGTCTGTGTCACTATGCTTATTTATTCATTTTGGTTTTTAGTTTATCCATGCAGGTGAAATGATATGATTTCTTCCTCCATCTGACTTGTTTCACTTAAGATGACCTTTAGGTCCATCCATGTTGTCAACAAAGGTGAGATTTCATTCTTTTTCATGACTAATATTCTATTGTATACACATAGAGTAGAATATTATATATATATTTTTATATATTATTGTTGTTCAGTTGCCCAGTCACATCCAGCTCTGCGACCCCACGGACTGCAGCATGCCAGGCCTCCTTGACCCTCCCCATCTCCCGAAGTTTGCCCAAGTTCATGTCCATTGCCTCGGTGATACCATGATATATATCTCTCACATCTTCTTTACGCGATTGTCTAACAGTGGACGCGTGGGCTGCTCCACACCTTGGCTATCGTGAATGAGGCCATATGAACAGAGGAGCACACATGTATCTTTTCCAAATTAGTGATTTTGTTTTCCTTAGAAAACCACATAGAAATGGAGTTTCCCGATGGTATGGTAGTTCTATACCATAGAACTTTTTGAGGAATCTCAAACTTCATCCTAAAGAGTATGCAAATTTATCTTACTAATTATATTAATTAATTTAGAGAAGTTTAAACTACTAAATGGTGAATGATTAAGGTTTTTTTAGAGAAATATTTAATTAAAATACTTTTTAAAGGAAAATAAACAGAGCGTGACCATCTGATCGTCTGCTTCTCCCAGTCTGGGAGACAGCAAACCAGCACTCAAGGACATCTGAAAAAGAAAACTAGAATATTTAGCTCTTTCTTCTTCCATCTTCTGCATCCAGTTGAGACAGGTGACATTTCAGAGAAAGAGACCCAGACCAGTGCTGCAGCCAGCCCTCAAGGCAGTCTGGGTTCTAATTTGGACCAGCTCAGACCATCTGGGGTGCATACGTCTATCTCGTTAATTTTGCCCTTGCACAAATGTCTTCCTGGAGAGGGTATGAGAAATGTTTTTGCAGTCAGACAGGCTGGGGCTCCCATTCCAGCTGCGTTGCCTACTGGTGTATAATTTTGGGTAAAGAACAGAGTACCTCTTGTGAAAAAAAAAACATGACTCCTGCCTCTGCTGGAAATGACTCATTCCTGCCTCTGTGATACTCCATGATACAAATGTACTAGTGCAATTTTTGTATCTTACCATGCAGGGTTATTGGATCACTGGCTTGTCCTCCTCTAGCACCTTGACAGAAGTATAGCTGACTCGTGCTTACATCCCTAAGGCGCAGCACAGAGCCTGGCACGTGGTTGCGATGTTTGGAGGCACACCTGGAGTTGAAGCTCTGCAGAAGCCACCCTACCTGTGGGGCAACACTTAGTGACCCACCCAGCTCGGCAACATGGCCTCTGATAGTATCACTGGTGGTGCAGAGATCAAAATAACAGGAGCTAGTGAGGCAGATGAGATGAGGTGGTTAGATAGCACCACCGACTCAATGGACATGAACTTGAGCAAACTCCAGGAGAGAGTGAAGGACGGGGAAGCATGGCGTGCTGCAGCCCATGGGGTCGCAAAGAGTCGGACATGACTTAGCGACTGAACGACAACAGCAAATGAGGGAGAGCTAAATTCTAGCCTCAGTCCCACTATTCCAAGAGCTGCTCTCCACACCTCTTGCTTTAGCTCAGACTGTGTGATGGGATTCTCAACGCTGGTCCCTACTCCGTCTCTCCAGGGAGGAAGCAGTGCCAGTGAGGAGCCTATCTAGGTACCAGAGTACTGTGAGAAATAACAAATGCTCTTTAAATTGCCCTCTCTTATATCTTATCAGTGGGAGAATACTGAAGTTTGGAGACAGGGGCTCTGGGCAGTTGGGTTTGTGTAAGGCTGCGTATGATCTATTGTTAAGATTCATAGGATCTAGCCTCATATTCTAAAAAGTAAGTGCTACCCTTCACACCCACCCTCCGCAGGCAGTCTGTCTAGCCCCACGCCATTCTTTAAGTGCTCTGGATCAAAAGGAAACAATTCTGTAGTGAATTGAACAGTGACCTCCTCAAAAGATGTATTCAGGTCCTGACCTCCAAAATCTGATGTTATTTGGAAATTGAGTTTTTAGCTGTAAATTAAGTTAAGGATCAGGAGATGAGCTCATCTGAGATGACCTGAATGGACTCTATAGCCAATGACAAGTTTCCTCAGAAAACAGAGGACCCAGAGGAGAAGATGGCGGGCAGATGGAGGCAGAGGCTGGAAGGCATGGCCGCCCCGGACACTGGGAGAGCCAGGGAGAACATACTCTTCCCTAGGACACTGAGAGAGATCGAGCCCCAGCCAATACCTTAATTTTGGCCTCCAGAACCATGAAAATTACACTTCTGTTGTTTTAAGCCACCTAATTTGTGGTGATTTGTCATCATAGCCTTAGGAAATGAATTCACTTCAGAAGTTTCAGTTTCCTTAATTGTAAGATGGAGTAATACTATTTTCCACCAGATTCGTTGCATAGATTAAGATAGAAACTGTAAGTAATACTCTATAATGACCTACATGGGAATAGAATCTTAAAAAAAGTGGATATATGTATATGTATAACTGATCCGTCTAGTCAAGGGTATGGTTTTTCCTGTGGTCATGTATGGATGTGAGAGTTGGACTATAAAGAAAGCTAAGCACTGAAGAACTGATGCTTTTAAACTGTGGTGTTGGAGAAGACTCTTGAGGGTCCTTGGACTGCAAGGAGATCCAACCAGTCCATCCCAAAGGAGATCAGTCCTGGGTGTTCACTGGAAGGACTAATGCTGAGGCTGAAACTCCAATCCTTTGGCCACCTGATGCAAAGAGCTGACTCATTTGAAAAGACCCTGATGCTGGGAAAGATTGAGGGCAGGAGGAGAAGGGCACGACAGAGGATGAGATGGTTGGATGGCATCACCGACTCAATGGATATAAGTTTGGGTGAACTCTGGAAGTTGATGATGGACAGGGAGGCTTGGCATGCTGCAGTCCATGGGGTTGCAGAGAGTCGTACACAACTGAATGACTGAACTGAACTGAACTGATAACTGATTCAGTTTGCTATACAGCAAAAACTAGCATAACATTATAAATGGACTATACTCCAATAAAAGTTGATTAAAAAAAATAGAAAGCCACACACACAGAAAAAAGAAACTGCAAGAAAAACTGCCTGCATCAGTGTTTGGCATAAGAAGCTCTCAATAGATGCTCAGTTGTATGTGGCTCTATGACCCCATGGACTGTAGCCCACCAGGTTCCTCTGTCCATGGAATTTCCCAGGCAAGAATACTGGAGTAGGTTACCATTTCCTACTTCAGGGGATCTTCCCGACCCAGGAATCGAACGTGCATCTCTTTTGTCTCCGGGATTGGCAGGCGATTCTTTCTCACCCTTGATACGTGGTGCCACTAAACTTCCATGCTATGCTCTTGACATTTGTGGAAGGTCATTTGAAGACCTGCACTGGGGACGTTAGTTCAGTGCCTTAAGGGAATCTGGATAGCCCTCTCAGAGTTAATCTTGGAAAGACACATTTGATGAACAGCAAAGAAGTCAAAGGTTGCCCCCAAAAGACAAAAATCTTCTGAGTTAAGAAAGACATGAGCTATACTGATTAACTGATAGTAACGTCATTAAAGAATGCGATGACTGAAAGGGAGTTTGAGCAGCTACAGGGGCTTAAAAAAGAAGGGCAAAGCGACAAATGTCGATCGCGCATATTTAGACTCTGTCTAGGGGACAGGGCTTTCAGCCGAAAGATTTCTATGAGTGCCGATCTCTAGGGAAAATGGTCATTTCTATGTGGTCCTGGGTGGCCTTGATGCCATTAAGTGTTTTGTCTCTCACTTAACGTCCCTGAATGCCTTGTTTTCCAAGCAGTCTTTGGATTTCCATGTGGGTCTGCCCATGGGGGGAATGAACTAATTGTAGGGATTTTGAGCATTTCAGATCCTTGAGATAGAGGTTTCTCATGATGTATTAAAAGTGTGGCTCTGAAGGAGGAGGAAGGAGGGGAGAGGGTTTTGTTGGGAGTTTGGGGTTAGCAGATGCAAACTGGTATACCTAAAGTGGGTAAAGAGCATGGTCCTACCGTATAATAGCACAGGAAATGCTATGTCCAATATCCTGGGATAAGCCTCCGTGGAAATGAACGTGAAAAATGATGTGTATGTGTGTGTGTGTAGAAATGAGTCACTTTACTGTAGAGCAGCAATTAACGTAACATTGTAACTCAACTCTACTTCAACAGAGAGTAAATTTTAAAAAAAGCATGGCTCTGGACGAAGATTNCTGGGCTCCAAAATCACTGCAGATAGTGATTGCAGCCACGAAATTAAAAGATGCTTGCTCCTTGGAAGGAAAGTTATGACTAACCCAGACAGCATATTAGAAAGCAGAGACATTACTTTGTCAACAAAGTTCTGTCTAGTCAAGGCTACGGTTTTTCCAGTGGTCATGTATGGATGTGAGAGTTGGACTATAAAGAAAGCTGAGCACTGAAGAATTGATGCTTTTGAAGTGTGGTGTTGGAGAAGACTCTTGAGAGTCCCTTGGGCTGCAAGGAGATCCAACCAGTCCATCCCGAAGGAGATCAGTCCTGAGTGTTCATTGGAAGGACTGATGCTGAAGCTGAAACTCCAGTACTTTGGCCACATCATGCAAAGTGTTGACTCACTGGAAAAAGACCCTGATGCTGGGAGGGATTGAGGGCAAGAGGAGAAGGGGACAACAGAGGTTGAGATGGTTGGATGGGATCACCGACTTAATGGACATGGGTTAGGTAATGGACAGGACTCCGGGAGTTGATAATGGACAGGGAGCCTGGTGGGCTACAGTCCACGGGGTCGCAAAGAGTCAGACACGACAGAGCAACTTAACTTTAACTTTATCCTTACCTGACATTTTATACATTAAATTATTTTTCTCTATCCTCCCCTCTAGATGTGAGTACTCAGAAGTCTTAGACATTTCATTGGTCATTGTTATGTTTCCAGCTGAAAGAATACAGCCTGGTACATAGTAAGCACTCAGGTAAATAATCAATATAGACTGAGAAAATCTCAATCTTTTCTCACTGTGATACACATGATAGTGTTTTTTCAAGTAGGGCACACCCCCACAGCAGATACACAGATCAGGCAAATCCTAAAATGAATTTTCTGTCAAATAAAAAAAATGGAGCCATTTTCAAGACGCCAGCCTCCATGACATTTCCTGAGTTCAAAGGACATATTCGAACACTTGCTAATCAAGGGAGAAGCAGCCAAGGAACTACCTGAGGCGAGATTAAAGGAACTGGAGAATCAAGATTAGGAGACTTGGCCATCTGAGACCCTTCACACCTGCTAGTCCTCTCAGCGACCCCATCCATGGCAAGTATTTTTTTTATAAAACTCCCTATCAAATCCTCCTGGGTTGCAACACACAGTTTCTTGAGGCAGGAACCCACTGGCTCCCCCTTGCCCGACTACTTTTCTACTTCAGCAAATAAATAAACAAAATAGTGCCATTTTGATACAGATGTAGTATCTGTATCAAATGGGGTGTATCAGATGGGGTGTAGAATTCAGAAGCATTTTGCAAACATGTGAATAATGAAATCAGCCACTTAAAGATTTCTTATAAAGCCCTCATACAGGAATATGTATAAGAAAATAGCAAATTAAATTTAAAATTTTAAACTATTGTTTTTTTCTAATGTTATTTTTCTTTCATCCCGAACCTCCCTCCCACCTCCCTCCCCATCCCATCCCCCTGGGTCATCCCAGTGCATCAGCCCTGAGCACCCTGTCTCGTGCATCGAACCTGGACTGGTGATCTGTTTCACATATGATAATATACATGTTTCAATGCTATAATTCGAAAAAAGAACTTTAATTTTTTTCCTACCCTTCTACTCTGAGAGGTAATATCATGTCAATTTGTTTTATCTACTAACAACATATGAAGTACAAAATTTTAAATATATTTGTGTAGGATATAAGATTAATATAAATTAATATAAATATAAATTTATTACATTTAAATTATTAATGACATCATTCAAGATGCTCCTATTCTTAGTTTTTCTGCACTTGATAAAATAGTCCCAGATGAATGTTAATATATCTTATCATGATTATATATATTTTTCTTTTTCCTTACGTTTCTTATGATTTTTATTGTGTGTGTGTTTGTGTTTTATTTTTGCATCTCAACTTAGATATAACTCTCTTCTTAGAGCTTCCCTGTGATCCCCTCTCTTGGGGCTATATGCCCTTCCCCATGTGCCCCCATGGGGTCCTGAATTTTCCCTACCAAGGCTCTTATTCTGCAATTGCCTGTTCCCTCTCTCTATCCCTGGCCCCTTCCCTCGCTCCCACCCTACTTTGTTGTCCCCACCCTGTCCCAACACTCCAGCATAGTACAAGTTTCAGAAGAGACAAGCTCCTGACTGCCTCACTGACCGTTTAATGTCTGACACATAATTTGTGAACCAAAATTTGTTAAATTAATGAATAAGTTACATTTAAAAATAAGACTATAAAAAGCATTGTTGAAAAGGGAATGTGTCCTATGCACAGATTTTTGATAAATAATAAAAACGATGGTGTGAAGTTTCAGGCACAATGTCACTCTGGGTGCCTGCAGTTTGGTGATTATGACTGATCAGTTCTAGGAAATCATTGTAGTTCTCTTGCCCTCTTCTTTATTACAGACTTGTTCATGGATAGAATTAAAAAGAAAATGGAGATTGTGTGTTCATGAATACACATGCCAAAATGAAATTTACAGTTCAGCTAAGAACATGGAAACGTTCTTAAAGCCCTCAACAACTTATATCTTATATTAAGGGAGAAAGAGGTTTTTCTAGAAAACTTGAAAAAGGCATAAAGTCACAGATCATAAGCACTTCAGTAAATGATAATTGTCACTACTATGAATATCAGCAAGGCACTCACTGCAGCATGTGGCTTTGAGAAAGTAGTTTCAGATTAGATACAATTTCCAGTTTTATAGTTCTGTCCCCAATCTCTCCCACTTAAGAAAACATATCTTGGGGACCTTCAGGATGGTGGAAGAGTAAGATGTGGAGATCACCTTCCTCTTCACAAATACATCAAAAATACATCTTTATATGGAACAACTCCTAAAGAACACCAGGAAAGCACATCCAAGGCAATAAAGCAAGAAATGGATTATTTAATGATTAACCCTAAGTCTTCCTTAACTTATACATTAAATATAAATCATTCACACACTTGGTATTTTAATTTTAGCAGTAATGATTTATTTGTATTGTGTGGGTCATGTCCAACTCCTTGTGACCCTATGCACTATAGTCTGCCAGGTTCCTCTGTCCATGGGATTCTCCAGGCAAGAACACTGGAATGGGCTGCCATTTCCTTCTCCAGGGGATCTTTCCTACCCAAGGATCAAACCTGCGTCTCTTCCATCTCCTGATTGGCAGGCTGGTTCTTTACCACTAGCGCTCTGCTGTACTGTAACTGAGAGTTAGTCCCATCAATTATGACTTGAGAAGCTAAGATCTAGAACTGCAACTCTTCACATTTTTGACTGGGGACAGCTCAGACAGGGCCAAAGTCTCCACAGTCTGTATATTCTACTCAATTCTACTTCCCAGAGAAAAAAACTCAATTAATATAAGGACTACAAAAACAAAAATTTGGAAATATTAGTTAAGTCAAAGATAATAACAATTGAAAAGCATAATCAACTTCAGGCAGAATCCGTGATGCACTGATAACAAAAACCCTTCCCAAATAAACCGGACAGTCTACCCACCCATCTGCATCTGTGTGCACACAAGGGGAGTTTGCAATGTTGAGAAGCGTTCCACACGACCAGGCTGTCTTAGCGGAATATGCAATCTATTCTAGAATTCTCTAGTGGGATATCTGACAAACTCAATAAAAATATGAACATCTAATTTTAGACACCTTTAATAAACTCACTTATTTACTATTAGGTAGGCCATAGTATGTAATAGTGAAAAGCCAGGAACTCTAGGATAGAAAGGTCTTGCATTGTTTGATTAATTCATTCAATGCCCATCAGATGAGTTTTTTCAGACCTTCAGTGGACAACAAAGAACATCCAAGAAACACTGGAGTAAGACACTAATCTAATCAAGTATTCATTTCATCAATAGCTTCCAGTATGTGCCTAATACAATTAACTGCTGTGAGAGGGGTATTAAAATATGAACAGGCCCTTATAATCGTAAGTGCTCAATAAATATTTAGAAAGATCCTGTATTATATATTAAAAGTCAAAGCAACATATATGAGTAGTGTTGTTAGACACAATGAAACTGCTCTTGTGCATGGTTGAAAATAAATGCAATGTTGTCAACGCTCTGGTCTCAAGATTTGTTTTACTGCATCAAAAACCTGACAACCGGTATCAGCAAGTCACCCACGAACACATGCAAGATTAACTACAGTGGAAATAGCATCTTGGAAACCAAGTATGAGTCTGTGATAATAAAATAGGCCCAAAGCCTAGGTTTCCAGTTTATTTGGCAATAAATGTGAATATACATGAGACATAATTCTATAATATGCTCAAGGCTTGGGAATATGTGCATCAGTTAATGAGTTCCTATAAAACGCTACACTATGAGATTTGATTCAGTCTTTTAAATCTTCTACACCTGCTGCAAAAATAGCTGCTATAAAAGAAAATCAGACACAGTGAATAATTCACAACATGAATGCTCTTGTGCAGGTGGGAGTTAAGTGGTGTTTGCCTTTGTCTCATTTTATATGGTGAAACCTGCAGTAATAACCTAGACTGCTTTCTAAAATGGAAAACTGAGGCTTCTAAACCAGCAACAGGGCTGATGTGAACTTGCTGGCTGCCTGGGAGCATTACCAAAAGATTCAGGGGGCCGCCACAGGTTTTCTCTGAATTCATTGCCTTTTGTTTTCTTTTCTCTGTGCAGGCTATGAACAGATTATAAATTGTGTGACACCACTGAACCTGAGAAAATACAAGGCTACTTTTAGCATTATCTACCCCAGCATACAAGAATTTTTTTTTTTTTTTTACCAAAAACTGCTTAACCTGACCTTGATGCCTATGAAGTGCATTTAATAGACTTTTATCTATTAACTATTTTTTCAGAGAACACTGAATTTTGAAGGACCAGGGAACAAAAGTAGGGAACACATGAATGGTTATATGAGTTATGTTTTACATGTGTGTATATAAAGATGTTTTGAGATTTGGGGACCATACAGACCTGGAGAGAAAGAATGCCCCTTTCAGTTCAGCTCAGTCGCTCAGTTATGTCCGACTCTTTGTGACCCCATGAATCACAGCACGCCAGGCCTCCCTGTCCATCATCAACTCCGGAGTTCACCCAAACTCACATCCATTGAGTCAGTGATGCCATCCAGCCATCTCATCCTCTGTCGTCCCCTTTTCCTCCTGCCCCCAATCCCTCCCAGCATCAGAGTCTTTTCCAATGAGTCAGCTCTTCGCATGAGGTGGCCCTTTTCAGGACTAGCTAATTTCTACATATAACATCTTATAAACACAACTTTCACATGCAAACTAACCAATCGTGAGTCTATATCCTCCAATCAGCTCCTATATCTAACTCTCACACACCCAGCCAAGATTTCCTTTCCCCTAAATCATCTCAGGGGCTACAACCACCCTGTAGCCAAATGCCCCCCAGAATTAGTCACATCAGCCCATTTAACTGTTTACTCTGCCTTGTCTTGTCTTTTCTGCTGAAACCCCAATAAAGGCTCTGGCCTAGGCTTTTCTCTGGCTCCTTTCTGCCTCCTTTCAAACCTGGTGCCCCCTATATGGCCCTGTGTGGCATGGCAAGGCCACTCCTTTCAGGAAATGCAAGTAATAAATTCTTCTTCAGCGGTGTCGGCATCTCCGTGTCATCATCCAGTCACCTTGGTGAATTTGTGCTTGTTTTATTTATTTATTTTGGTCAGATTAAGTTATTTATTTATGTATTTTTAAAAATATAAATTTATTTATTTTAATTGGAGGCTAATTACTTTACAATATTGTAGTGTTTTTTGTTTTTGTTTTTTTTTGCCATACATTGACATGAATCAGCAAAGGGTGTACATGTGTTCCCCATCCTGAACCCCCCTCCTAACCTCCCTTCCCATCACATCCTTCTGGGTCATCTCAGTGCACCAGCCCTGAGCACCCTGGCTCATGCATTGAACCTGGACTGGAGATTTGTTTCACATATGATAATTTACATGTTTCAATGCCATTCTCCCAAATCATCTCACCCTTATGCTTGTTTTAGAGCACAAATGAGATATGAAATTTTGTCATTTTAGAAACATGGAAGTTTGACTTTAAGTCTAGGTCAGTGACAATCTACTTTTACAGAATTATCATGAGTGAGTATAACACACAGCCCACGATGGTGGCCAGGCACTCTCTTCCTTTCTTCTTTACTTCCGACGTGGCACAGGGATGCCTCAGGAAGCACACACTGTTGTTGACTTTCTATCATGACACTATAGCCTTGAAAACATGTGTGACCTCCTGAAGAAAGCAGGAATGTAGATCTGCAGAGGAAGTGCAACAGTGGAGCCCTGCTGGTTCCCCTAGTGCAGAGTAACAACAGCGGTGATGGTGGTGACTGTGAACACTTACTGCTACTGCCTGCCTGACTCTGCCCCAGTGTTTTACATGCATTGTCTCACTGAGACCACACAACAAGACTCTGAGAAAAGGGCTACTATTACCCTGTTTCAGATGTGAGAATTCACAGGTAAAAGTCACTGGTCCAGGGTCTCATTCCTGGTAACTGGTGACCTGCCACTAAACAGATCAAGTCTAAATCCATAGCCCGTGC
Source organism: Raphicerus campestris (assembly GCA_006410735.1). Lineage (NCBI taxonomy): Eukaryota > Metazoa > Chordata > Mammalia > Artiodactyla > Bovidae > Raphicerus > Raphicerus campestris. The sequence continues at coordinate 40,330 of SJYW01027869.1, forward strand.
TCTAAACTCCCACCCTATGTTGCATCTGCCAAAGCCAGAGGAGGCTCCTTCTTCCCCATAATACAGAATCAATAGCACAATTCCTTTGCTAGTGAAATGTCAGTCTGAAAACCTCAATCCCTACTTGGCATGTCCAACTGGCTGGTGAATGGTGCCAGGTTGCCTTCCAAACCAAACATATTTTTGATAGATACTCAGAATCAGGGCCAATGTCAGGCAATGTTGTGAAATAGGCGAACCTCTTGATTTCTGGTGATTGCTCTTCCTGGAATTGTGTCCTCTTTGCCGCTGCAGATGACCCTGATGATGCTACTCCCAGTACTGTCTCCTGAGGTCTGTGCCTTGGACCCCAAATCACTTCTTTGTCAGAATTCCCTTTCCTTCTGTTTTTCAAATCCATCAAGTGTTCTGGAGTCAAGTGGACCAGGCTTCTTATTCTACCTGTACGGTTTTAAGCTATGTGACCTTGATCCCTGCTTCTCTCATTTGTAAAACAGCCATAGGAGTATAAACTTCTTTAGGCTTTTTTATAAGGATAAAAATGATATCATGGTGTGTGCTGTGTCAAGACCAATTCTTAACACGTAGTTGATGCTCCATGATAGTTTAGTTATAAGGAGTAATTCCCCAATTTTCACACATGCTATTTGAATATAACACTAATAAAGAACACTAAATTCTAGAGCCATAACTCTTTACACTATGGACACATTTCACAAATACGGCTTGATAAAGCAGGCATGAAAGTAAGTACTTGCCTAGCACAACTGCTAGGAATTCAGAAGAAATCCAGGAAGTTTTGATAAAACTAGACAGTAAAATAAATTAAAATTAAGCAATGGCTCTAATAAGAGAATGCAGTCTGCTTTACAATGTTGCCACATATTTGCAGTTCTCATGTCAGGAAACTCTAGAAAGAGTGTTTTGAAATACGTTTTGCAGAAATGATAGAAGGAAAAAGCAGAAAGCCAAGCATCACAAGACTGAAGCCCTCATCTCTGCTTTGCCACTTGTTGGCCATGTAATCTTGGAAACGTCACTTGACCTTTAAGGATGTCAGTTTCTTCCTCTGTATAATGAGTGTTGGATCAGACAGTTCCTGAGGTTTTTGGCTGTTGTACTATTCTATGAGTCAATGAGACTGACTCCACCGTTTTCCCTCCCCTCGTTCTCCGGAGATACTGTTGCCATAATAATTGCTGCTGCCCCCAAGTAACATCACGTACAGGAATCCCGGGCACTGTGACCATGAATTCTAATTCCTCTTTGATCACACCATCGTTGAATGACCTTGGCCGGGCACCTAACTTCAGCTAACTGCCCCAGATGCCTCATGAGACAAAAACCTCCAGGGATTCATGGGACAAATTTTCAACTCCTTACATTCCACAAGCTGCCCTCCAAATGCCTATATAGTGCTTAACGTGGGACCACTGACGACAAATCATGAAACTAGGCTTGTTTCCTGAATAATTCTCAGTCATAGTGTGCTCCTACCATCAGTATGGAAGCCTCTCTCTCCTATTCAAATCCTGACGATCTTTCAGCAGAGGCCAAATTTGAGCGAAAATTTTAAATGCTGAAAAATCTTTCAAATTTGTGACAAACTATAGGCTGGGAAGGAGAGCAGATATAGTCATAAATTAAATAACAGAACCGCCATGATTCCAATAGGTTGAAACATAGAATGGAAACCAAGGGGAATTAATGCAAAGTTTCAGTAATTATTTTTGAGTATGTATGTCTTGTAACAGGACTAGCACTATAATCCCCACCCTAAATTTAACAGATAAGAAGTCCAGCATTTCTGTTGGTGATGATGGTGATAATGATAGCTACCTTTTATTGTGCAAATATTATGTATGAGGCACTTTACCTGCCATGTCCATCAGAATGCTTTCAGCTATAAGAGTACCTAACCAAAATATGCTTAAGCAGTAGGAGTTTCCTATCTCATAGCCATTGGTGAGCAGTGGCTGGTTCCAGGGTTGGTTGAGCAGCAAAACAACATCCTGGAGGATCCATCCTCCAACACTGACATTCTAGGCATGCAGGCAACATCTCCTCTTGTGGTTGCACGACTGAAAGGATACCAGATGCCACATACAAATCTCAAAATCTAGAAGAGTACACCTCCTACTTGTCCCTTTTTATTGGTTGGGAAACTCTACCCCAGAAGGTCTGTACAGAATACCCCCACATCTCACTGTCCAGGATCAAATGACTTGCAGAAACTTAAACCAATCAGTGTCAAGAGGAATGAGACTGCCAATATCATCTTAGGTCAATCACAATGATTCAGTTTCTTGAACACATGGAACACACCCTACTCAAACAAAACTGGGGTCTACAGGTGAAGAAGAGGAGCTGGAAAATGGCAATCAGGTAGATAAGCAGTGGTGTCTACTACACGTACATTATTGTTTTAATAAATCATCCTCTAAGGAGTCATTACCTCATTTTATAGATGAGAAAAGTGACGCTCAGGGAAGTCAAGTGAAGTGCCCACAGTCACACAACTAGGTGTTGGAAAATCCTATATTTCTAACACCATGTTGATGTTTTTGAAATTTTGTGCATGTAAGAAATATCAGCACAGATTATTAGTAAAAAAGTAGATTACCAGGCACCACATTCAGAGATTCTGATTCCATAGTCTAAGGTAAGAGCCCTCATTCTTCATTTTTAACAAATAATCCTAGGTAACTGGGTGGTGATTGTCTATGAACTATATTTCATGGAAGACCACAGGATTTACTATCATTTCAGCAGAAGTCTGATTTCTTTTTTTAAAACTTGATTTTCTGGAAGCCTCAGATTCATTCTCTCCAAAGCCACCCTTCTTTCTTATGCACCACCATAGAAATACCTCACTGAATTTTCTCTACAATCTACCTACATTAAACTCTATGTATATCTAGGTCTGGCCCCCCCTAATTTAAAAAGTATACAGTAAAACATCACATGAGGGGAACAAATTTCAAGAAGAATAAAAATAGATCTTCTAGGTAACCATTGAAGAATTTAGGAAGATTTGGAGTAGAATGTAGTCAACTCTTTGGGGTAGGAAAATTGAGAAAGTCATCATAAACCTTCAAATATTGACTAGGCTGGCACATATAAAATTTGTGCAGAGGTAGAATCAATGATGAGAAATTATGAGGAGGCTTATTGTTTTATTTTAAGAAAGAACAATCTAATAATTAACATTGTGCAACAATGCAGAGAGCTCTTTGTCTCACAAAGTATTCTGAATGCATGCAAGCAGAGGCTGGTGGACCCAGTGTTACCACCAATATTGCAGAAGAGTTTCCTCAACTGAAAGTGGCAGATGACTTCTAAGATATGCTTGAGAGGTCGGGTATGTTCGGGCATGTGACAAAAAGCCCCAGAAAAGGGTCGTAAAAGGCCACCGTCCAAACAGGAACCAGAAGCGGGTCAAACTTCTGGGAACCAACCCCATGGCCTGGTCCAATCAAGTGCCAACACGGAGCCCTTAGATGCCANATTACCAGGCACCACATTCAGAGATTCTGATTCCATAGTCTAAGGTAAGAGCCCTCATTCTTTATTTTTAACAAATAATCCTAGGTAACTGGGTGGTGATTGTCTATGAACTATATTTCATGGAAGACCACAGGATTTACTATCATTTCAGCAGAAGTCTGATTTCTTTTTTTAAAACTTGATTTTCTGGAAGCCTCAGATTCATTCTCTCCAAAGCCACCCTTCTTTCTTATGCACCACCATAGAAATACCTCACTGAATTTTCTCTACAATCTACCTACATTAAACTCTATGTATATCTAGGTCTGGCCCCCCCTAATTTAAAAAGTATACAGTAAAACATCACATGAGGGGAACAAATTTCAAGAAGAATAAAAATAGATCTTCTAGGTAACCATTGAAGAATTTAGGAAGATTTGGAGTAGAATGTAGTCAACTCTTTGGGGTAGGAAAATTGAGAAAGTCATCATAAACCTTCAAATATTGACTAGGCTGGCACATATAAAATTTGTGCAGAGGTAGAATCAATGATGAGAAATTATGAGGAGGCTTATTGTTTTATTTTAAGAAAGAACAATCTAATAATTAACATTGTGCAACAATGCAGAGAGCTCTTTGTCTCACAAAGTATTCTGAATGCATGCAAGCAGAGGCTGGTGGACCCAGTGTTACCACCAATATTGCAGAAGAGTTTCCTCAACTGAAAGTGGCAGATGACTTCTAAGATATGCTTGAGAGGTCGGGTATGTTCGGGCATGTGACAAAAAGCCCCAGAAAAGGGTCGTAAAAGGCCACCGTCCAAACAGGAACCAGAAGCGGGTCAAACTTCTGGGAACCAACCCCATGGCCTGGTCCAATCAAGTGCCAACACGGAGCCCTTAGATGCCAATCAGCCCGCGCTTCCTTCCTCATATGGGAGGACCTGGCTTGAACGCCAGCCCTGACTATAAAACCTCCTTATGTAACCGCCATACCTCGCAGACTCCCTTTGTTCCCTTGCCCGCTTGTCCCCAGGAGTTCTGCCCGAGAGCGACCGCCCAATAAAGGTTTCCATCGACGGTCCTTAGAGGTGGCTTTTTCTTCCCGCAGCGTTTCTTACAATGCTGTAATCCTCCAATCACATCCTCTGCAAACTGACCTATGTTAGTTTTATATTGCTGTCATTTCTTCTCAATGCCTTGGGATGAAATTTTAATTTTAATTTTTCTCTAATTTAATTTCTCAATATATAATTTATTTAAATATTANATGCTGTAATCCTCCAATCACATCCTCTGCAAACTGACCTATGTTAGTTTTATATTGCTGTCATTTCTTCTCAATGCCTTGGGATGAAATTTTAATTTTAATTTTTCTCTAATTTAATTTCTCAATATATAATTTATTTAAATATTAAATTATTAACTTCTTAAAGTTTAAATTTCTATTTTCAAGTGTCCTGTTTTCCTAAGTTAATGCGCCATGTCTGACTCGTCTTTGTGTCTTTGTGGCATCTAACTCGTTGCCATGATCATCATAAGTACTTAATACATAGTTGGCAAATAAAAAAGGATAGTCTAGGATGATGGGTAAGCACATTCAGATTATAATATTTCATAAGATGAGTAGATAACTTTTAGGACTTCTGTCTTGCTTACTACCATTCTTCCCTCTGTGGACACTGGGAATGGTGGTCATATATGCAATATGTAGCCTTCTTTCTGGCCGTTAATGAGCCAGAAGTTAACATATGATTCAAGCTGAGACTATAAGACTGGGTAGCTGTATGGGTAGCGCAGGAACTCAGAAGAATGGTTTACTGAAAAACAATGAAGTAGATGAGAATATATTCTATGAAGGTATAATAAAAATGCACTTGAATTAATATCATTTTCTATGTAGTTATGTCTGATGTATAATTTTTTAAAATGTTTGTATTTTTGATTTATTTTGGCCAGACCATGTGGCCTGTGGGATCTCAGTTCCTCCATCAGGGACTGATCCTGGGCCGTGGCCGTGAAAGCACTGAGTCTTCCCACTGAACCACTAGGTAACTCCTTTGATGTACAATCTGAAATGCAATTAGGTTCATTCGTTTCTGTTTATACTCAGGTTTAATGTTTGCCTTTTTTCCCCTCCTTTGGAATTAATTTTATTTTCAAATACATACAATTTTACATGATTCAAAAGTCAAAACTATAAAAAGATAAACTCAGAAATCTTACTTCCATTCCCATCCTTCCTACTCATTGCTTGTAACCTTCCTGTTGTTTTAGTCGTTGTGTCTGACCTTTTGTGACCCCATGAACTGCCAGGCTCCTCTGTCCATGGGATTTCTCAGGCAAGAATACTGGAGTTGGTTGCCATTTCCTTCTCCAAGGGATCTTCCTGACCCAGAGACAGAACCCATGTCTCTGGCTTTGCCGGAGGATTCTTTACCTGCTGAGCTACAAAGGAAGCCCCACAGTCCTCCTGGGTGGCTATTTTGTGAGCTTGTAGATGATCCTTAATATATATTTTTTGCAAATATAAAAAATGTTTTCCCTTTCTTATTATTGTTATGTATTTTGAAATTTCAGAAAGTTTATATTTTGACTGCAGTGCTTACCTTTATATTAATATTTTGTTTTTTTTTTTAAGCAAAAGGTCATGATTCTCTTTTTCCTTGCATGGATTTCTAAATTGCTTTAGACTTTTAACTGACATCTTTTGACTCCCACTTATATTTGGAATTACCTGCATGCCTACCAATGGTCTTATTTTACTTTCCCTTTCTCTTCTCCAATGTTTTTAGCTGTATTATTTCCAATTTGTCAGAATGTTTAATATTTACACGCTACTCTTCCACTTTTCCCCTATTTGTACTTAAGTCTTAGAGCTATGTTTAAGTATAATCAGTGCTTTTGTTTCCGTTTCCCTAGTCTTCTCTTAACAGGATACAGGTGATTGTCCAGGAGATTTCTTAGGGTGGGATCATAATCATATATATTCTGATTTCTTACATCTTTAAAACTATCTGCCTACAGTCTGGATATTTAAAGGACTTCAGGGCTAGATAACACAGTCTTGTTTTTAAAAGTGGAAGTGGAAACAGTTTGAGTAACCAACAACTAGGGATTGTATAAATAGACTATGCTCAGTCAAATAATGGAATCCTGGCCTATACAGCCAGTGTGCATGCTACAACCACTGTGGAAAAATATAAAATGATATATAAAGCCTAGCATGATCCTTGGTGGTCCAGTGGCTAAGACTCTGCACTCCCAACACAGGGGACCCAGGTTCAATCCCTGGTCAAGGAAAGAGATACCACATGCCTCAGCTAAGACCTGGTGCAGTCAAATAAATACGTATATAAATAAGTACACAATAAAGTGTCAGGATACTACAAATGTGTGTGCATGTATGTTTAGCAAAAAGCAAGTTGTGACACACACAAAAGTTAGGAGTAATTTCCTCTGATGAATATGATATTAAGAATGATTTTTAAAAACTAGGCAAACAGCGAAAATTTCAAGGTTTATTTTTAACGTGTTGGTTTTAATCAATATCACAAGATGCAGCATATCAAGGAGAGAGCAGAATGATCTAATTAGCAAGCTCGGGACAGCCTAGGCCGGTTTCGGCGCCCTCCTGTGCCAGGTAATCAATCAATGTTGGCTGGCGATGAAGAAACTAGAATTAGTTACTCCCAGGCAGAGTCATTTTAAGCAATAGCATTAACTTTTTTGAATCCATCTCCTGTCTTCCTGGGTTGTGCTGAAGATGAAATGAAGCAGTATGTATGTAAAACTGCAAGTCTTGGGGTTGGCATATAGCAAGTACACCTATTACTTCTTCAAAGAGGGGAAGATAAGATTAGTACCACCTACTTCCAGATAACTAATAGGGATATATTCCTATGCTTCCCTGGTGGTTCAGAGGTTAAAGCCTCTGCCTGGAGTGTGGGAGATCCAGGTTCGATCCCTGGGTTGGGAAGATCCCCTGGAGAAGGAAATGGCAACCCACTCCAGTACTCTTGCCTAGAGAATCCCATGGAGGGAAGAGCCTGGTAGGCTACAGTTCATGGGGTCGCAAAGAGTCCAGCTTTACTTATGAAGAATAGATACTTTGAAGAATAGTATCTATAAAAATAGATGTAATGAGCAGAAAGCCAGTAAAAAGAGCCTCAGACAGCCCATAAGGGTGTTATAGAAAAACACAAGAGGGAGAAGAAAACAGACATACAGAGAGAAAAAGCAAGACAGAAGAGAGATCATCAGAATCTATAATTCTTAGGGCTTCTACTTGCCTATGAGTAAGAGTGGAGGAAATCTATGCCCCTAAATTGTAACTGTGCTGTTATAATAAAAAGAAATAGAGTATACATCTGCTTCTTTCATTGTTGTTATCTACTCACTAAGTCATGTCCGACTCTTTTGTGACCCTGTGGACTATACCCTGAAAGGCTCCTCTGTCCATAGGATTTCCCAGGCAAGAATACTGGAATGGGTTGCCATTTCCTTCTCTGGGGATTTTCCTTACCCAGGGATCGAACCTGAGTCTCCTGCATTGACAGGCATATTCTTTACCCCTGAGCCACCAGGGGAGCTGCACCTGCTTCTTTAAGTAACTGTTAAAGGATACTAAACTCATCACTGGTCTTATAATAACTGT
>SJYW01027872.1:18576-31413 GCA_006410735.1 Raphicerus campestris
TTTTTTTTTTGCAATTATCCTAAATCATTTTAATTTTTAACAAACTGCTGTTTCCCTTCACTGAGAATTGGTACTCGGTTCTGGATAGCTCTTCAGTTGAATGACCTCATTTATCTTGAGTTTTGTTATTTGAGTGAGCATTGTGAGAAACTTGCTTTGCTGGCTATTTGTGTATTTCTTATTAAGGCATCTTGTTGAAGCTGAAGAGTATGCTCTTTGAAAGTGTTTTTTCATGATAAACTGTTGCATTGAAAAGTGGCTTTGTGTTTTCATAGACCATACAAATCTAAGTCAACAGACATGGTTTCAAAGTAGTTATTGGTGGATAGAATGCACAGGTAAGTACTTAAGAGCCCAGTGCTTGTAGTTTGAACTGTTTTTAAGGATTAAAGATGGATAAGAAAGCATGACCCAGGTCTGGAGTTTCCCATTTGATTATTTTTTACAGTATCAGTATAAACCGAAGTTTTGCCGTTATCTTGCCAGATGTGAACTTCTTCCTTAATTAGATACATTTAAATATATCAGTTAAAAGCACTTGGTCTAATGTTCACTATTCTTTATACTTGTTACTGATATTGTTGGAATGCTTTTTACTGCCTCCCAAATCCATATTTATATATACTTTAAAGGAAAACAGCTGCATTTTAAAATATGACTGATATCTAGTGCTGGTTGAAATGGAACAGTAAATCCTCTACATCCTGTCACTCCACTGATTATAGTTAAAAAGTCTGGAAATGATGCAAAACACACTTGAGGACTGAAAAGTAAATGATAGCGGGCAAATGGAGAGGCGGAGGGTGGCGGTCAAAATTTGAAGCCTAACTGGTATGGCAGTGAATTTACTGTTTGTTTTTTTCCTCCTTAATCTTGTGACTAATCTGTGGGTGGGCTTTTTTTCCGCTTTTTCCTCTCCTGACCCTGCCTTCAGGCCAGCCACAGTCACAAAGCTGTGTTGCTGCTGTGGTAGTGGGGATCGTGCGGGCACCAGATGCTGAGAGAGAGCCCACGTTCTGCCTGGAGGAATCGCAAAGGGGTCTTTGGACTCCAGAGAGTCTGTGAGGAAATTGCTGTTACGTTTCTCTCTAGTTTCTCATGCTACTTTGCTCAAGGGCTGTTCTGCTGCTGCTGCTAAGTCACTTCAGTTGTGTCGGACTCTGTGCGACCCCTGTGAAATGTATGTTAGTATAAAAGGTTAAACTTCTGAGAGAAATCTTGAACTTCTAGACTACAGATTGTGAAGAAGGGACCCTGGGAGCTTGAGAGTGTTAGGTAAATTTTGGAGAAGACAGAGCTGAAAAGGGGAGCTCGTACTTTGTGTGTAAAGCAATACAAGTCCCAAGTTCACCTCTGAACTGCATATGCATGGATCAGTTATGCCTAAAGGGGCATTACAAAGGTTACTGAACTTTGGTGTAAACTACCATTCAAGTCCCAGACTATTCACTAAATAATCCCAATAACATCAGCTGTTGAAAACTGATTTGACATTGAACCATTTCCTACAGAAAGCAGGGCAGAATTTGTATTCACTTCTCAAACAAACAAACAAAGTAATCAGCATTTTACAAAAGGATTTTATCAGTATCCAGACTCACAACATAGAAAGTGAAAGTGAAGTCGCTCAGTCGTGTCTGACTCTTTGCGACCCCGTGGACTGTACCTACCAGGCTTCTACGTCCATGGGATTCTCCAAGTCAAGAATACTGGAGCGAGTTACCATTTCCTTCTCCAGGGGATCTTCCCAACCCAGGGACTGAACCTGGGTCTCCCACATTGGAGGCAGATGCTTTAACCTCTGAGCCACCATACTATTCAGTATATCTGGAATATAATCCAAAATTACTCTCAAAGAACCTGGAAGCTCTGACCAGTTCTCAAAGGAAAAATTAACAGACGCTGATTGCAAGTGATCCAGAATGGGTTTGATCAGACAAAGAATTTAAAACAGCATTTATAACCATAATCCAAGAGATAAACATGAATACTCTTAAATGGAAAGATAGACGCTCTCAGCAAAAACAAATGAAAACCCTATAAAGAACCAAATGAGTATTTTATAACTGAAAGTTAACAATATTTGAAATTTAAAAAAGCAAAAAAAAAAAAAAANCTAGGCCACTTGCCATCCCACTCCAGTGTTCTTGCTTGGAGAATCCCAGGGATGGGGGAGCCTGGTGGGCTGTCATCCGTGGGGTCACACAGAGTCAGACACAACTGAAGCAACTTAGCAGCAGCAGCAGGCCGCTTGCATTTTGACTGCCAATGTATCTGCTATTGGTGCCTGGATTAGCATCTTCCAGGTACCATTACTTCAGAAGGCAGCGAAGGCAGTATGGAGTGGTGGAGTGGAGGGAACTTGGCATACGGAATTGGAAATCTTGTGCTATGGCCTTGCTTTTGTCTTTTGTTTAAATATGGGATTTTAACCGCTCTGAGCTTTCTTTCTCCTTTGTAAAGTAAGAGTTTCATCAGGCTCTGGGTAGTTTCTTTTAACATAGACACTTCATTGATGAGATGAGAGGAAGGAAAAAGGAGTACTGAGATGATCTGTCACCTATTCAGGCCCCTTTCTCTGTGAAATGGACGCAAAAACAGAGTGGTCAGGCCTTAGCAAGAGAGAGTGCTCAATCCTTCTCTCATAAACTTACAAGCTGCCACATAGATAAATTCATTATGAAAATGAGGCTTTAAGTACAACCCTGTCCTTTGATATCTTTTTTTTTTGCAATTATCCTAAATCATTTTAATTTTTAACAAACTGCTGTTTCCCTTCACTGAGAATTGGTACTCGGTTCTGGATAGCTCTTCAGTTGAATGACCTCATTTATCTTGAGTTTTGTTATTTGAGTGAGCATTGTGAGAAACTTGCTTTGCTGGCTATTTGTGTATTTCTTATTAAGGCATCTTGTTGAAGCTGAAGAGTATGCTCTTTGAAAGTGTTTTTTCATGATAAACTGTTGCATCGAAAAGTGGCTTTGTGTTTTCATAGACCATACAAATCTAAGTCAACAGACATGGTTTCAAAGTAGTTATTGGTGGATAGAATGCACAGGTAAGTACTTAAGAGCCCAGTGCTTGTAGTTTGAACTGTTTTTAAGGATTAAAGATGGATAAGAAAGCATGACCCAGGTCTGGAGTTTCCCATTTGATTATTTTTTACAGTATCAGTATAAACCGAAGTTTTGCCGTTATCTTGCCAGATGTGAACTTCTTCCTTAATTAGATACATTTAAATATATCAGTTAAAAGCACTTGGTCTAATGTTCACTATTCTTTATACTTGTTACTGATATTGTTGGAATGCTTTTTACTGCCTCCCAAATCCATATTTATATATACTTTAAAGGAAAACAGCTGCATTTTAAAATATGACTGATATCTAGTGCTGGTTGAAATGGAACAGTAAATCCTCTACATCCTGTCACTCCACTGATTATAGTTAAAAAGTCTGGAAATGATGCAAAACACACTTGAGGACTGAAAAGTAAATGATAGCGGGCAAATGGAGAGGCGGAGGGTGGCGGTCAAAATTTGAAGCCTAACTGGTATGGCAGTGAATTTACTGTTTGTTTTTTTCCTCCTTAATCTTGTGACTAATCTGTGAGTGGGCTTTTTTTTCCGCTTTTTCCTCTCCTGACCCTGCCTTCAGGCCAGCCACAGTCACAAAGCTGTGTTGCTGCTGTGGTAGTGGGGATCGTGCGGGCACCAGATGCTGAGAGAGAGCCCACGTTCTGCCTGGAGGAATCGCAAAGGGGTCTTTGGACTCCAAAGAGCCTGTGAGGAAATTGCTGTTACGTTTCTCTCTAGTTTCTCATGCTACTTTGCTCAAGGGCTGTTCTGCTGCTGCTGCTAAGTCACTTCAGTTGTGTCGGACTCTGTGCGACCCCTGTGAAATGTATGTTAGTATAAAAGGTTAAACTTCTGAGAGAAATCTTGAACTTCTAGACTACAGATTGTGAAGAAGGGACCCTGGGAGCTTGAGAGTGTTAGGTAAATTTTGGAGAAGACAGAGCTGAAAAGGGGAGCTCGTACTTTGTGTGTAAAGCAATACAAGTCCCAAGTTCACCTCTGAACTGCATATGCATGGATCAGTTATGCCTAAAGGGGCATTACAAAGGTTACTGAACTTTGGTGTAAACTACCATTCAAGTCCCAGACTATTCACTAAATAATCCCAATAACATCAGCTGTTGAAAACTGATTTGACATTGAACCATTTCCTACAGAAAGCAGGGCAGAATTTGTATTCACTTCTCAAACAAACAAACAAAGTAATCAGCATTTTACAAAAGGATTTTATCAGTATCCAGACTCACAACATAGAAAGTGAAAGTGAAGTCGCTCAGTCGTGTCTGACTCTTTGCGACCCCGTGGACTGTACCTACCAGGCTTCTACGTCCATGGGATTCTCCAAGTCAAGAATACTGGAGCGAGTTACCATTTCCTTCTCCAGGGGATCTTCCCAACCCAGGGACTGAACCCGGGTCTCCCACATTGGAGGCAGATGCTTTAACCTCTGAGCCACCATACTATTCAGTATATCTGGAATATAATCCAAAATTACTCTCAAAGAACCTGGAAGCTCTGACCAGTTCTCAAAGGAAAAATTAACAGACGCTGATTGCAAGTGATCCAGAATGGGTTTGATCAGACAAAGAATTTAAAACAGCATTTATAACCATAATCCAAGAGATAAACATGAGTACTCTTAAATGGAAAGATAGACGCTCTCAGCAAAAACAAATGAAAACCCTATAAAGAACCAAATGAATATTTTATAACTGAAAGTTAACAATATTTGAAATTTAAAAAAGCAAAAAAAAAAAAAAACCCAAAAAACTTTGCATAGATGTTTTAGCAGAAAGGAGAAAATAGATCAATAGAAAGTATTCAAACAATAGAAATTACCCAAAAAAGAAAAAAAAAAGGTTTAATTAACTAAATCCTAAGAGACATATGGGACAATATTAGAAGTTCTAAAATTTATGACATCAAAATCCCAGAAGGAAAGGAGAAAAAGCTGGGCTCAGTTAAAAAAAAAGAAAAAGAAGAGGTAATAGCTGAAAGCTTCTCAGATTTGATGAAAGGTATAAACTTCTAGCTCTTCACCTTGTCGTGGCAAAGGAGCTTGTGTAACTCAGTGAAGCAGGGCTACCCAAGACAGGTTATAGTGAAAAGTTCTGACAAAATGTGGTCTGATGGAAGAGAGAATAGCAAACTGCTTCAGTATTCTGGCTGTGATAACCCAATGAACTGTATAAAAAGCAAAAAGATATGACACCAAAGATGAACCACCCCCTGCCCACCCCTGCCACCCTCTGCCCAGGTCAGAAAGTGTCCCGTATACTACTGGGGAAGAGCAGAAGACAGTTACTAATAGCTCCAGAAAGAATGAGGTGGCTGAGCCAAAGCTGAAACAATGTTCACTTGTGGATGTGTCTGCTGATGAAAGTAAAATCTGATGCTGTGAAGAACAGTATTGCATAGGAACCTGGAATGTTAGGTCCATGAATCAAGGTAAATTGGAAGTGGTCAAGCAGGAGATGGCAAGAGTAAACATTGACATGTTAGGAATCAGTGAACTAAAATAGACAGGAATGGGCAAATTCAATTCAGATGACCATTATATCTACTACTGTGGACAAGAATCCCTTAGAAGAAATGGAGTATCCTTCAAAATCAACAAAAGAGTCCGAAATGCAGTTCTTGGGTGCAATCTCAAAAACAGCAGAATAATCTCTGTTCATTTCCAAGGCAAACTATTCAGTATCACAGTAATACAAGTCTATGCCCCAAACTTAATGCCTAAGACATTAAGTTCTATGAAGACCTACAAGACCTTCTAGAACTAACACCAAAAAAANTCTGTTCATTTCCAAGGCAAACTATTCAGTATCACAGTAATACAAGTCTATGCCCCAAACTTAATGCCTAAGACATTAAGTTCTATGAAGACCTACAAGACCTTCTAGAACTAACACCAAAAAAAGATGTCCTATTCATCTTAGGGGGTTGAGATGCAAAAGTAGGAAGTCAAGAGATACCTGAAGTAATAGGCAAGTTTGGCTTTGGAGTACAAAATGAAGCAGGGCAAAGAGCACAGAATTCTGCCAAGAAAATGCACTAGTCATAGCAAACACCCTTTTCCAACAACACAAGGGATGACTTTACACATGGATATTGACCATTTCACCAAATGCTCAATACTGAAATCAGATTGAAGTACTCATTTATGCATGACCATAACATGTTTGAATCTCAAGTCTATTCAGGGGATAAATCAGACTCAAAGACTACATATTAGATAATAACATTTATATGACATTGTAGAGAAGGTAAAATTATAGGGATGTCAAACCCTAGGTCACTGGGTGTGGGGCTGCTGTTCAAGTGCAAGTAGCACAAAGGAAAGCTTTACAGTGGTGGAAATCCTCATCTTAATTGTGGTGGTGGTTACATTACTATGTATTTATCAAAATTCAAAGAACTGTATACTAAATGGGGCAAATGTTATATAAATTTAAAAGCAGTTTTTATTCCCTTTTATACAAATGAAGGAATTGAAATGTGGAGAAGTTAAAGAAAGTTTTAAGCTAATAAGTGGTAGAGAAAGCTCTTATTTCTTTTCTCCTAACTGTGGGTTTTTTCAGTCACGGCAGTATGATTTAGTAGACTGGATACTTCTTTGTTGTAGGGAGCTATCTTGAGGATTGTTTGATGTTTATCACTATCTGTGACTTACACCTATATGTAATTAGAAGGTGGTCTGTATTATAGTGAAAGTGAAGTGAAGTGAATTCGCTCAGTCGTGTCTGACTCTTTGTGACCCCATGGACTGTAGCCCACCAGGCTCCTCTCTCCATGGGATTCTCCAAGCAAGGGTCCTGGAGTGGGTTGCCATTTCCTTCTCCAGGGGATCTTCCTGACCCCAGGGATCAAACCCGGCTCTCCCACATTCCAGGCCGATGCTTTAACCTCTGAGCCATCAAGGAAGACACTAGTCTGTATTATAGTTGATGATATTTAAATATTCATTTTCCATTTATTTCCAGTCTGGAGGAAAATCTACCAAGTCAAGTACTCTTTCACTTGAATACTTGATTGAGAAGATTGACATTTAAGGAGAGATACAGAATGGCTGTTCAAATAGGACTTCATTGGATGGTTTAATTTTACTGGGGTGACTAATGTCCAGGTAATGACTCTCAATTTTCAAGTCTATAAGTTTGATTTTTCTCCTGGTTCTTATTGGGAGTTTGAAAACATCAATTCTTCATCAGCTGGCCTTCTTTATGGTTCAATCCTCGTGTCTCTACATAAAAACTGGAAAAACCATGGCTTGAAAGTGATGTCTTTGCTTTTTAATGTGCTGTCTAGGTTTGTTATAGCTTTCCTTCCAAGGAGCAAGTGTCTTAATTTCATGGCTGCCATCACTGTCTGCAGAGATTTCAGAGCCCAAGAAAAGAAAGTATGTTACTGCTTCCACTCTTCCTCCTACTGTTTGCCATGGAGTGATGGGACCAGATGCCATGATCTTAGTTTTTTGGATGTTGAGTTTTAAGCCAACTTTTTCACTCTCCTCTTTCATCCTCATCAAGAGGCTTTTTAGTTCCTCCTCACTTTTCTGCCATTACAGTGGGGTCATCTGCATATCTGAGGTTGTTGATATTTCTCCTGCAGTCTTGATTCCAACTTGTGATTGATCCAGATTGGCATTTTGCATGATGTACTCTGAATACAGTATACAGCCTTGATGAACCTTTCTCAATTTGGAACCAGTGTGTTGTTCCATGTCTAGTTCTAACTGTTGCTTCTTGACCTGCATACAGGTTTTTTAGGAGACAGGTAAGGTGGTCTCGTATTATAGTTGGTGATATTTAAATATTCATTTTCCGTTTACTTCCAGTCTGGAGGGAGTTCTACCAAGTTAAGTACTCTTTCACTGCTTTTTTTTTTTTTTTTTTTCAGAGAATTCTTTAACCTTTCAATGCCAGAAACACATGGACAAGTCTTCCACTTTGGCATCTTTTTCTCATCCTGCAATTCATGCAGACCAATTGACATTCTGTTAACATTGTTGTTCAAACTAATAATAATATGACTGATTAGTTTACATCAGATTCCACTCATGCCTTTCTGAGGGCACCTTATCGCCTTGATTTATAATAGCTTTGATGTTAGAAAACCTTCAATAAAGAATGTGTTTATAAACCTTGTCTTAGAGATGGAAGCCATAATAATCATAGCTCTTGTATAAGGATTACAAATGGCTCTCTTAAACTGATTACACTTAAGTAATAATGAGCTTTATAAAATTAGTGGTGCATAATA
This sequence comes from Raphicerus campestris, assembly GCA_006410735.1. NCBI lineage: Eukaryota > Metazoa > Chordata > Mammalia > Artiodactyla > Bovidae > Raphicerus > Raphicerus campestris. The sequence goes on from SJYW01027872.1 coordinate 26,914, forward strand.
ATGATTCAATGTGAAACTGTTGATGAAATTCAAAATTTTAAAAGTTATAGCAAGAATGTGTGAGTGATGCCTTCTTTGAAAAAAGAAAGTTTAAATGGAAAATGATTAGGAAATTTGAAAACATGAGCTGTTTGCTAAATGGTTAAGAAACTATTAAAAGAAACCACTTTCTGTGGAAGATAGTACCATTCTTTCCTCTTCTCACTACAGTTCATATATAATTCATATATTCTACATTTCCATTGTAGCAAAATAGCACCTCTAGACACTGTTTTTAAAAAAAAATTGAAGTATTGTTGATATAGTGTTGTTTTAGATGTATAGCCAAATGATTGTTATTCATATATATGTGTGTATATATATTTATATATGTATATATATTCTTTTTCAGATTCTTTTCCCTTGTAGATTATTACAAATATTGAGTATAGTTCTCTGTGCTGTATAGTAGCTCCTTGTTGGTTGTTTATTTCATATATAGTAGTGTGTATATGTTAATCTCTAAATCCTAATTTATTCCTCCTCACCCCCTTTCACCTTTAGTAACCATAGGTTTGTGTTCTCTGTCTGTGACTCTATTTCTGTTTTGTAAAGAAGCTCACTTGTATCATTTTTTAAAAGATTCCACATATAAGTGCTCTCATATGATATTTGTCTTTACCTGTCTGGCTTACTTCACTTAGTAGGATAATCTCTAGATTAATCTATGTTACTACAAATGGCATTTTTTCATTCTTTTTATGGCCAAACAATATTCCATTGTTTATATATACACCATATCTTCTTCATTCATTCATCTGTAGATGGCAATTTAGACTGCCTCCATGGCTTGGCTATGGAAAATAGTGGTATAGTGAACACTGGGGTGAAAGTATCTTTTCAAATTGTAATTTTTTCCAGATGTATGCCCAGGAGTGGGATCCACAGATCATATGCTAACTCTATTTTTAGTTTTTTAAGGAGTCTCCTTTCTGTTCTCTAAAGTGGCTATATCAATTTACATTTCTACCAATAGTGTAGGAGGGTTCCTTTTTCTCCATACCCTCTCCAGCATTCACTGTTTGTAGACTGTTTGGTGATGGCCATTCTGATCATATGAGATGATATCTTATAGTTTTGTCCTTTCTCTAATAATCAGAAATGTTAAGCATTTTTGTGTGTGTGTGTGCTTGTTGGCCATCTGTATGTCATTTTTGAATAAATTTCTATTTAGATCTTCCCATTTTTTGTTTTAGTTTTTAAATATATTGAGCTGTATGAGCTGTTTATATTTTAGAAATTAATTCATCGTTGATAGCATTTTTTGCAAATATCTTCTCCAAGTTCCTGGGTTGTCTTTTTTTTTTTTTTTTTAATGGTTTCCTTTGCTGTGCAAAAGCTTTTGAATTTAATTTGGTCCCATTTGTTTATTTTTCTTTTTATCTTCATTACTCTGGAAGGTGGAGAAGATNGATAGCATTTTTTGCAAATATCTTCTCCAAGTTCCTGGGTTGTCTTTTTTTTTTTTTTTTTAATGGTTTCCTTTGCTGTGCAAAAGCTTTTGAATTTAATTTGGTCCCATTTGTTTATTTTTCTTTTTATCTTCATTACTCTGGAAGGTGGTGCCCAAAAGGTAGTGCTGCTGTTTAGGTCAGAGAATGTTCTTTAATCCATATTGAGTTTATTTTTGTATATGATGTTAGAGAATATTCTTTCTTTTTTTTTATATGTTACTCTCCTGTTTTCCCAGCATCACTTATTCTTGCCTCTTTTGTCATAGATTGATGGGCCATAGGTTTGTCGGTTTATTTCTGGGCTTTCTATCCTGTTCCATTGATCTGTATTTCTGTTTTATGCCAGGGCCATGATATTTTGATGTCTGTAGCTTTGTAGTGTAGCCTGAAGTCAGGAAGCATGATTCCTCCAGCTTTATTTTTCTTCCTCGAGGTTGCTTTTGCTATTTGGAGTCTTTTGTGTTTCCATACAAATTTTAAAATTACTTGTTCTAGTTCTGTGAAAAATGCTGTTGATAATTTAATAGCGATGGAGATTTTCTCTGTAGATTACCTTGGGTAGTATAGTCACTTTAACAGTATCGATTCTTGAAGCCCAAGACCATGGTATATCTTTACAGCTGTTTGTGTCATCTTCAATTCCTGTGATTAGTATCTTATAGTTTTTGGAGTATAGGTCTTTTGCCTCCTTCCGTTCAGTTCAGTTGCTCAGTTGTGTCTGACTCTGCAACCCCATGAACCACATCACTCCAGGCCTCTCTGTCCATCACCAACTCCCAGAGTTTACCCAAACTCATGTCCATTGAATTGGTAATGCCATCCAACCATCTTACCCGCTGTCATCTCCTTCTCCTGCCCTCAATCTTTCCCAGCATCAGGGTCTTTTCAAATGAGTCAGCTCTTTGCATCAGGTGGCCAAAGTATTGGAGTTTCCACTTCAACATCAGTACTTCCAATGAACACCCAGGACTGATCTCCTTTAGGATGGAATGGTTGGATCTCCTTGCAGTCCAAGGGACTCTCTTCTCCAACACCACAGTTCAAAAACATCAGTTCTTCAGTGCTCAGCTTTCTTTATAGTCCAACTCTCACATCCATATATGACCACTGGAAAAACCGTAGCCTTGACTAGACAGACCTTTGTTGACAAAATAATGTCTCTACTTTTTAATATGCTGTCTAGGTTGGTCATAACTTTCCTTCCAAGGAGTAAGTGTCTTTTAATTTCATGGCTGCAGTCACCATCTGCAGTGATTTTGGAGCCCCCCAAAATAAAAGTCAGCCACTGTTTCCACTGTTTCTCCATCTATTNGTATTATAAACCTGTTACAGTGCAGTACTGTATAGATATGATTGTGTTAAGCTGGATTCCTTGGCTAACTCTGTTGGGCTTACGAATGCGCTCTTGCAATGGAGTTCGTTTGTATGGAGGGAACTTACTGAGCCTGCCTGCTTGCCTCCCTGTCCTGCTTGTTCTCTTTGCAGTTAACTCTTGCTCGTAGAGCAGCACGCCTACATTTTCTTGGTGTCGTAAGAAAATACAAGTGCAAGACAACAGCTCAGGACATCTTTCTCCCTCTTCCTCTTCTTCCCCCACTAGGGTTTTTTCCTGGGAGTTCTCCAGTCTTGACCCGAGAGCAGAGCCTGGGTCCCAGACTGCGGTAGAGCCCTGCGCTTTTGTGCTGTTCCCCAGTTTTTGCACCATCCTTGCTCGTGCTTGCTCATGCTTCTGGAGGGCAGGTGCTTCTCTTTGTTTTGATTCTGTGGTAGATGCAAGTCCATGCCGGAGTCCAGTGAACTGAGCTGTTCTCTGCTTAGAAAGCGTAACATACACAAACTCACCCCTCTCCCTGTGCCTGTGGTTTACTTGGCTGATTTTTTAAATTGGAGTCTAGTCAGTTTACAGTGTTGTTAGTTTCAGGTGTGCAGAGAAGTGATTCGGTTATACAAATGCAAATATACTCTGTTCTTTTTCAAATTCCTTCCCATTATTGGTTATTGCAAGATACTGAATATAGTTCCCTATGCTATACAGGTAGGTCCTTGTTCTTTATCTGTTTAATACATATCTGTGTGTCTGTTAATCCTGAACTAATTTTTCCCTCCCCACCCGCCTTTCCCCCTTAGTAACCGTAAATTTGATTTTTGTGTCCATGAGTCTATTTCTGTTTTGTAAATCAGTTCATTTGCATCACTTAAAAGTATTTTAAATTGGAGAATAATTGCTTTACCATATTGTGTTGGCTTCTGCCGTACAACAGTGTGAATTAGCCATGAGTGTGTGTATGTCCCCTTCTCTTGAACCTTCCCCCCCGCCATCCCACTGCTCTAGGTTGTCACGGTGGAATCTAGAAAAGCAGTGCTGAGAACCTTCTTGCAGAGCAGGAATAGAGACGCAGACATAGACAGCGGACTTTGGACACAGCCGGGGAAGGAGAGAGCAGTGCTGAACACACACGTTATCACACATAGAATAAATGGCTGACGGCAAGTGCTGTATAGCACAGGGCTCCACCCGGTGCTCTGTGTCACTTTTTAGAGTCCACATGTAAGCGATATCATACGATATTTGTGTTGCTTTCTCTGATTTACTTCACTTAGTATGACAATCTCTACATCCATCCATGTTGCTGCAAATGGCATTATTTTGTTCTTTTTATGGCTGAGTAATATTCTGTTGTATATGTATACCATATTTCCTTGCCNATATTTGTGTTGCTTTCTCTGATTTACTTCACTTAGTATGACAATCTCTACATCCATCCATGTTGCTGCAAATGGCATTATTTTGTTCTTTTTATGGCTGAGTAATATTCTGTTGTATATGTATACCATATTTCCTTGCCTGTTCCTCTGTTGATGGCCATTTAGGTTATTTCTGTGTCTTGGCTGTGGTAAACAGTGCTGCTATGAACACTGGGGTGCATATCTTTTTTTTTTCTCTGTCGCCCTTAGGATATACACTTAAGTGTTGCCCTTGACTGACAGCTACTTCTCATTTTCCCCT
>SJYW01027874.1:0-13236 GCA_006410735.1 Raphicerus campestris
TTAGAAGGAAAGTTCTAGAGTGATGATGAGGGGCTAAGGGTATATATAGATGACAACTTCTCAACTAGATGAATATGTCCGATGTGACATAGAGAGAGAAAGTTATGTAGAAAGATAAACATCAGTGCCAGCTATTTATAAAGTTTTTTCTTTGACTGATATCTATGGACATTATAAGCATTTCATAGTTACTGTGCTGTAAATGCGCAATTAAGTTCACCTACAAGAACTTTAAGGATCATTCCAGCATATCCATTTCTGGAGTTACATGTGGAGAGCATATGAAATTAAAGGATTTATTATATTCACAGGTTCTAGAAGAGGGAGGCCCTCATGCACAGGGGCCATGGGGAGAGGTCAAGGGAGCAGGCTTAGCCAGGGAGATGAGGAATTGGGAGAGACTGAGAACTTGGGGGCAAGTGGCTTTACTGTGGGTGGAGATGGAACACACAGATAAAAAGGCATGAGGAGATTTCATGGGTCTGTTTGGATGTCACAGGTCACAGTCAGGAGACGGAAGGAAGGGGAACATGGGGCAGGACCAGCCTACCACACTAGTTCACTTGGTCCCCTGCATGAGCTGATCACAGCCTGTTTAGGGGGATGCTGAAGCAGCAGAAAAGTGTGAAGTTTTTAAAATTTATTACACTCACATAGTATTATTTACAATTATTTATATAATTTATCTAAGCTCCTAAATGTGTAAGTACTGTTGTAAACAACATAGCTTTTCTTTTTAAGAATAAACTAATTTTCAAGAAGAGAAATGCCTTTGTTTCCCCCAGCAACATCAAGGAATCATATATAAAATTTCCAGATCATTAAAAAAACCTAAAGCTGCTTCATTTTAACATTACTCATGAAATTTTTCCTAAAAAGATACGTGGTAGCAAAATAATGGCCCCTCAAAACTGTGCACATTCTAATCCCTGGAAGCATAAGGAGTATGCTATGGTTGCCAATGGAATTAAGGTTGACTTTAAAATAAAGAGATTAGTCTGAATTATCCAGGTGGGTTCAGTATAATCATAAGAGGAAGCAGGAGTCAGAGGAGTTGGGTCAGGAGTTGGTCAGCAGTATGACCCTGGGTGGCTTTGGCGATGGAAGGGGCTTCAAGCCAAGGAAGAAAATGAATTCTCCCCAAGGGTCTCCAGAAGGAACACAGCTCTGCTACCTGGATTTTAAGCTGGTGAGACTCATTTTGAATTCCGATTTCTGGAAAGGTAAGAAAATTCATTTGTGTTGATTTAAATTGCCAAGTTGGTAGTAATTTGTTACAGCCACAGTAGGGAAACTAACACAATGTAACGTACTTCATTTTTTTTTTTTTAAACTGAGATTATTAACTCTGGATCTTCTTCAGAACTCTGATGGTGGTGGTGGCTTAGTTGCTAAGTCATGTCTGATCTTGCCACCATATGGACTGTAACCTGCCTGGCTCCTCTGTCCGTGGTATTCTCCAGGCAGCAATACTGGAGTGGGTTGCCATTTCTTTCTCCAGGGGATCTTCCTGACCCAGGAATCAAACCCTTGTCTCCTGTGGCTTTTGCATTGCAGGCGAATTCTTTACCATTGAGACACTAGGAAAGCCCATCAGCGCGCTGAAGGATGCTACAATTCTGATGCTGAAGCTGTTTTCTTTCCCTCCCAGACTCTTGGCAGCCATCCTTGTTTCCGTTAATGTGCTGCTCCTAATACCTGCCAATAACATTGTGGCTCAGACAGTGAAGAATGTGCCTGTGATTCAGGAGACCTGGATTCAACCCCTGGGTCAGGAAGATCCCTGGAGAAGGGAGTGGCAACCCACTCCAATATTCTTGCCTGGAAAATTCCATGGACGAAAGGGCCTGGTGGGCTATAATCCATGGGGTTGCAAAGAGTCAGACATGACTGAGTGACTAGCACTTTCCTAATACCTGCACTCTTGACTCCTGTGCAGTCTGGGGGCATGGTGGTTCAGGCCAGATATCCTGACAGGTCTTCACTCTGCCACCTGAGATCTTGTGAGACCTTGGGGAAGTGTCTTTACCTCACCACACCTCAGTTTAAAAGGCAGACAAGAACTAGCCTGTGGGAATGAGGTAGATGATGTCTGCTAAAAAGGCACAGGTAAGGACCTAGTAATCTCATGGCTGGTTATGATGAAGCTACAACCAAACCCAGAGGCCTTTTCTGCCTCATTCACCTTAGGGGTGGGCACCTGGGTCTATGTGAATGACCCAGGGATTGAACTTGCAGCTCTGGCATCTCCTGCATTGGCAGGCATATTCTTTGCCACTGCCTTACCTGGGAAGCCCATGCTATATACACTGTATCCCTAACCTTATCCTTCCCACTGAATTTTTCTGAAGTAGAATTTTCCAATTGTTCCTAGTCATTACACTAAATAAATGCAATATTCATTTGAGTATCAAAAGAACAAACATGCTTATTTTACACTTTTTTCCAACACAGGTATGCCTACCTTTGTGTTGAGATAAAGTGGACTCTGTGATAAGTCAGAAAATGATTTTTTTGGACTTAAAATAAGCTTCAACTTGTTTAAATTTATAGACTTTCAATTTTTAATGTGCTGTGACTCATTAATTATTCTAGTCATTTAAAGATGGCTCTCTAACTGGCAAGAAAGTATATATCAGAAATAGCTAATCTTTGCCATTCACTCTTCAAAATTCCTCTGCATTTTTCCACAGAATACAGTCTCTTTATGAGCATGTATCATCTTTTTACACTTGCTCAATGTTTATAATAATCATTTTTCTTCCCCTTTTTGGTGTCTGTAGGTGTCTTTAAATTTTGCTTTCAAAATAGTTTTTCTATCCTTCTCTAGTTTGTCTGCAATTTGCCTTTCTTTGTCGTTTGGATTTTGTTGTCTATATCTGAGAAGGAAATATTTCACAGATAGAACTCCAAATTATGAGTTGTCATGATAGTCAAAGCTTAAGGCCATGAAGATTAAAAAGAGTAGGGTATGAAAGGTAACAATTTTGTAAAAAATTATTTGTTTACATACACATATGCATGTATACATATATCTGTATACATACATACTTGTGATTTTTACTGTATAAAATTAAAAATGGCTTGCAAAATTGTTTCATAATTGATTTTTTGCCTCATGACCCCAGAATGCAAGGTGAGACTTTGTAGATTTCAAAAGGACTATTTTGGACACTCATGAGAGATTTGGAAAAGAACTCGGAAGGCCATTAATTTTAGCTCTGACCGTGCAGCTACGCTATGTATTAATCTTCTCTGTCATTTTTCTTATCAAACTTATGGTATCACAGACTCTAAGATAGATTTTTTAAAATCTTTCTCTCACTCTATGTCCCAGGTAGGTGGCTGATTCTTGATCTCAAAATACATGTCATTTTCTATGATGAGTAACTACTGACTTTTTTTTTTCTTTTTGAGATGTAATTGGAGATTTAGCACCTTCTTCCACAAAAGAGTTTCTCAATATAGCATTTACTTTTATCTACTATAGAAAGCTAGGCTGAAATCCAGGGGAAATAACAGCTTTCTCTCTATTGAACTGTAAATTTTATTGGTACTATGAAGTTCAAAATTCTTGTCTTAGTTCTTAACAATATTGTTAGTATCTATGATTTAGACAATGCCCCCCCTTCTCTGTTCAAGAACCCTACAGACATAGATGGTATGAATTATATTTTCCATGGACTTTATATTGAAACATTTGTTAATAAGAATATGTTTATTTCCCTTTTAGTTATCAGATCATTTAAAATTGATGCTGTTGAAAATTCCTGGTAGTTTGCTTTTGATTGACACATCCTGAGGTGTCAGGGATCTTAGGAGTTATATTTCTTTTCTTTTTAATTTTTAAATTTAAATTAATTTATTTTAATTGGAGACTAATTACTTTACAATATTGTAGTGTTTTTTGCNGCCTGTTTAGGGGGATGCTGAAGCAGCAGAAAAGTGTGAAGTTTTTAAAATTTATTACACTCACATAGTATTATTTACAATTATTTATATAATTTATCTAAGCTCCTAAATGTGTAAGTACTGTTGTAAACAACATAGCTTTTCTTTTTAAGAATAAACTAATTTTCAAGAAGAGAAATGCCTTTATTTCCCCCAGCAACATCAAGGAATCATATATAAAATTTCCAGATCATTAAAAAAACCTAAAGCTGCTTCATTTTAACATTACTCATGAAATTTTTCCTAAAAAGATACGTGGTAGCAAAATAATGGCCCCTCAAAACTGTGCACATTCTAATCCCTGGAAGCATAAGGAGTATGCTATGGTTGCCAATGGAATTAAGGTTGACTTTAAAATAAAGAGATTAGTCTGAATTATCCAGGTGGGTTCAGTATAATCATAAGAGGAAGCAGGAGTCAGAGGAGTTGGGTCAGGAGTTGGTCAGCAGTATGACCCTGGGTGGCTTTGGCGATGGAAGGGGCTTCAAGCCAAGGAAGAAAATGAATTCTCCCCAAGGGTCTCCAGAAGGAACACAGCTCTGCTACCTGGATTTTAAGCTGGTGAGACTCATTTTGAATTCCGATTTCTGGAAAGGTAAGAAAATTCATTTGTGTTGATTTAAATTGCCAAGTTGGTAGTAATTTGTTACAGCCACAGTAGGGAAACTAACACAATGTAACGTACTTCATNTTTCAACTATTATCTTTAATAGAGTATCATGCTTTTAAAATGCTATGATTTTCAACTATACTAGTCAATTCTTCTTCTTTTATCTTTGGTGCCATTTGGTTTTTCAGCAGATGGCTATAAGGGCAGATGGCCAATTAACTAAATATAGAACTATAGAACAGTTGTGCACTTAAAATAGTTGCTCTCCTTTACTGATATGTGAAGGCTTCCCCGGTGGCTCAGCGGTAAAGATTGTCTGCAATGTAGGAGACATGGATTGGCTCCCTGGGTCAGGAAGATCCCCTGGAGGAAGGAATGGCAACCTACTTGAATCTTCTTGCTGGGAAGTCCCATGGAGAGAGGAGCCTGGTGGGCTGCTGTCTGTGGGGTCACAAAGAATCAGACTCCACAGTGACTGGGCATGCATGCACTGATACGTGAAAAATGTTGGCTTTTTTGGGTCTAGTAAGGGTTTGGGGATGTTAGAAGGAAAGTTCTAGAGTGATGATGAGGGGCTAAGGGTATATATAGATGACAACTTCTCAACTAGATGAATATGTCCGATGTGACATAGAGAGAGAAAGTTATGTAGAAAGATAAACATCAGTGCCAGCTATTTATAAAGTTTTTTCTTTGACTGATATCTATGGACATTATAAGCATTTCATAGTTACTGTGCTGTAAATGCGCAATTAAGTTCACCTACAAGAACTTTAAGGATCATTCCAGCATATCCATTTCTGGAGTTACATGTGGAGAGCATATGAAATTAAAGGATTTATTATATTCACAGGTTCTAGAAGAGGGAGGCCCTCATGCACAGGGGCCATGGGGAGAGGTCAAGGGAGCAGGCTTAGCCAGGGAGATGAGGAATTGGGAGAGACTGAGAACTTGGGGGCAAGTGGCTTTACTGTGGGTGGAGATGGAACACACAGATAAAAAGGCATGAGGAGATTTCATGGGTCTGTTTGGATGTCACAGGTCACAGTCAGGAGACGGAAGGAAGGGGAACATGGGGCAGGACCAGCCTACCACACTAGTTCACTTGGTCCCCTGCATGAGCTGATCACAGCCTGTTTAGGGGGATGCTGAAGCAGCAGAAAAGTGTGAAGTTTTTAAAATTTATTACACTCACATAGTATTATTTACAATGATTTATATAATTTATCTAAGCTCCTAAATGTGTAAGTACTGTTGTAAACAACATAGCTTTTCTTTTTAAGAATAAACTAATTTTCAAGAAGAGAAATGCCTTTGTTTCCCCCAGCAACATCAAGGAATCATATATAAAATTTCCAGATCATTAAAAAAACCTAAAGCTGCTTCATTTTAACGTTACTCATGAAATTTTTCCTAAAAAGATACGTGGTAGCAAAATAATGGCCCCTCAAAACTGTGCACATTCTAATCCCTGGAAGCATAAGGAGTATGTTATGGTTGCCAATGGAATTAAGGTTGACTTTAAAATAAAGAGATTAGTCTGAATTATCCAGGTGGGTTCAGTATAATCATAAGAGGAAGCAGGAGTCAGAGGAGTTGGGTCAGGAGTTGGTCAGCAGTATGACCCTGGGTGGCTTTGGCGATGGAAGGGGCTTCAAGCCAAGGAAGAAAATGAATTCTCCCCAAGGGTCTCCAGAAGGAACACAGCTCTGCTACCTGGATTTTAAGCTGGTGAGACTCATTTTGAATTCCGATTTCTGGAAAGGTAAGAAAATTCATTTGTGTTGATTTAAATTGCCAAGTTGGTAGTAATTTATTACAGCCACAGTAGGGAAACTAACACAATGTAACATACTTCATTTTTTTTTTTTTTAACTGAGATTATTAACTCTGGATCTTCTTCAGAACTCTGATGGTGGTGGTGGCTTAGTTGCTAAGTCATGTCTGATCTTGCCACCATATGGACTGTAACCTGCCTGGCTCCTCTGTCCGTGGTATTCTCCAGGCAGCAATACTGGAGTGGGTTGCCATTTCTTTCTCCAGGGGATCTTCCTGACCCAGGAATCAAACCCTTGTCTCCTGTGGCTTTTGCATTGCAGGCGAATTCTTTACCATTGAGACACTAGGAAAGCCCATCAGCGCGCTGAAGGATGCTACAATTCTGATGCTGAAGCTGTTTTCTTTCCCTCCCAGACTCTTGGCAGCCATCCTTGTTTCCGTTAATGTGCTGCTCCTAATACCTGCCAATAACATTGTGGCTCAGACAGTGAAGAATGTGCCTGTGATTCAGGAGACCTGGATTCAACCCCTGGGTCAGGAAGATCCCTGGAGAAGGGAGTGGCAACCCACTCCAATATTCTTGCCTGGAAAATTCCATGGACGAAAGGGCCTGGTGGGCTATAATCCATGGGGTTGCAAAGAGTCAGACATGACTGAGTGACTAGCACTTTCCTAATACCTGCACTCTTGACTCCTGTGCAGTCTGGGGGCATGGTGGTTCAGGCCAGATATCCTGACAGGTCTTCACTCTGCCACCTGAGATCTTGTGAGACCTTGGGGAAGTGTCTTTACCTCACCACACCTCAGTTTAAAAGGCAGACAAGAACTAGCCTGTGGGAATGAGGTAGATGATGTCTGCTAAAAAGGCACAGGTAAGGACCTAGTAATCTCATGGCTGGTTATGATGAAGCTACAACCAAACCCAGAGGCCTTTTCTGCCTCATTCACCTTAGGGGTGGGCACCTGGGTCTATGTGAATGACCCAGGGATTGAACTTGCAGCTCTGGCATCTCCTGCATTGGCAGGCATATTCTTTGCCACTGCCTTACCTGGGAAGCCCATGCTATATACACTGTATCCCTAACCTTATCCTTCCCACTGAATTTTTCTGAAGTAGAATTTTCCAATTGTTCCTAGTCATTACACTAAATAAATGCAATATTCATTTGAGTATCAAAAGAACAAACATGCTTATTTTACACTTTTTTCCAACACAGGTATGCCTACCTTTGTGTTGAGATAAAGTGGACTCTGTGATAAGTCAGAAAATGATTTTTTTGGACTTAAAATAAGCTTCAACTTGTTTAAATTTATAGACTTTCAATTTTTAATGTGCTGTGACTCATTAATTATTCTAGTCATTTAAAGATGGCTCTCTAACTGGCAAGAAAGTATATATCAGAAATAGCTAATCTTTGCCATTCACTCTTCAAAATTCCTCTGCATTTTTCCACAGAATACAGTCTCTTTATGAGCATGTATCATCTTTTTACACTTGCTCAATGTTTATAATAATCATTTTTCTTCCCCTTTTTGGTGTCTGTAGGTGTCTTTAAATTTTGCTTTCAAAATAGTTTTTCTATCCTTCTCTAGTTTGTCTGCAATTTGCCTTTCTTTGTCGTTTGGATTTTGTTGTCTATATCTGAGAAGGAAATATTTCACAGATAGAACTCCAAATTATGAGTTGTCATGATAGTCAAAGCTTAAGGCCATGAAGATTAAAAAGAGTAGGGTATGAAAGGTAACAATTTTGTAAAAAATTATTTGTTTACATACACATATGCATGTATACATATATCTGTATACATACATACTTGTGATTTTTACTGTATAAAATTAAAAATGGCTTGCAAAATTGTTTCATAATTGATTTTTTGCCTCATGACCCCAGAATGCAAGGTGAGACTTTGTAGATTTCAAAAGGACTATTTTGGACACTCATGAGAGATTTGGAAAAGAACTCGGAAGGCCATTAATTTTAGCTCTGACCGTGCAGCTACGCTATGTATTAATCTTCTCTGTCATTTTTCTTATCAAACTTATGGTATCACAGACTCTAAGATAGATTTTTTAAAATCTTTCTCTCACTCTATGTCCCAGGTAGGTGGCTGATTCTTGATCTCAAAATACATGTCATTTTCTATGATGAGTAACTACTGACTTTTTTTTTTCTTTTTGAGATGTAATTGGAGATTTAGCACCTTCTTCCACAAAAGAGTTTCTCAATATAGCATTTACTTTTATCTACTATAGAAAGCTAGGCTGAAATCCAGGGGAAATAACAGCTTTCTCTCTATTGAACTGTAAATTTTATTGGTACTATGAAGTTCAAAATTCTTGTCTTAGTTCTTAACAATATTGTTAGTATCTATGATTTAGACAATGCCCCCCCTTCTCTGTTCAAGAACCCTACAGACATAGATGGTATGAATTATATTTTCCATGGACTTTATATTGAAACATTTGTTAATAAGAATATGTTTATTTCCCTTTTAGTTATCAGATCATTTAAAATTGATGCTGTTGAAAATTCCTGGTAGTTTGCTTTTGATTGACACATCCTGAGGTGTCAGGGATCTTAGGAGTTATATTTCTTTTCTTTTTAATTTTTAAATTTAAATTAATTTATTTTAATTGGAGACTAATTACTTTACAATATTGTAGTGTTTTTTGCCATACATCGACATGAATTAGCCATGGGCACACATGTGTTCCCCATCCAGAACCCCCCTCCCACCTTCCTCCCCATCCCATCCCCCGAGGTCATTCCAATGTACCAGCCCTGAGCACCCTGTCTCATGCATTGAACCTGGACTGGTGATCTGCTTCACATATGATAATACACACGTTTCAACGCTACCCTCTCAAATCATCCCACCCTCACCTTCTTCTACAGAGTCCAAAAGACTGTTCTTTGCATCCGTGTCTCTTGTTGTCTCGCTTATAGGGTCATCGTTAGCATCTTTCTAAATTCCATATAATATGTGTTAGTATACTGTATTGGAGAAGGCAATGGCACCCCTCTCCAATACTTTTGCCTGGAAAATCCCACNAGGCATCTGGTGGGCTACAGTCCGTGGAGTAGAAAAGAGTCAGACACAACTGAGTGTCCTCATACATACAAGGGAGAATAGCTTGCAGGACCTGTAATGTGTGATTAGAGGACACAGAAGGGAAGGAAATAAATTTCACTGAAATGAAAGGAAACAGAAAAGACCTCAACATGGATGTCCACCTCAGAGTTTTGATGGAAAATATAAAGATTGTTGGATTTTGATTCACATTTTTATGGATACTCTCTAAATGATACAATATGAAAAATAGTTAACCTTGAGAAAGTTACAGCAAACATTATCTCTCTTCTCCCACAACTTACAGTCTAGGGAGAAATGCAGATGAGTAAGCAGAGCATCTAGGGACACTTCTCTAGATTCATGAACTGATCCTTCTCACCCCCGGCTCTGGAAGAGCCAAGAAGGCAGGGGCAAAGGGCCCTAAAGGAAATGAACCACTTGTATACTTAAAATTTCAAAACATTGCTGAAAGAATTATGTAAGACTCATTCATTGGAATGACATGCTGTGTTCATACAGTGAAAGACAATAGTGTTGACATTTCCATGGGTAATGTTATTACCCAAAGTGATGTACAGATTCACTGTAACACCTAACAGAACTCCAAAGCCATTTTAAAAGAAATAGAAAAAAAATTCTTAAAATACATATGGGCCCACAAAGGACCCTAAAGAGCCAAAACAATCTTGACAGCAAAGAACAAAGATGGAGGTTTCACATGTCCTGACTTGAAAATATTACAAAGCCTGTAGCAATTGAAACAGAATGACACTGGCATAGAAACAGGCAGATAGATCTATGGACCAGAATAAAGAGTCCCCAAATAAACTCACACATACGTGGCCAAGTGATAATCTCTGAGTATCTAAGATAAAACGATGCGGAAAGGATAGTCTCTTCAACAGCAACAGAATGAAAAGGTAACATACTCGCCATCCTTATATCTTAAAAAAGACTTACACCCCAAATACAGAGGAACTGCTACAACTCAGTAGAAAAAGTATTTTTTCTAATGAACAAAAGAGTTGGATATATATTACTCCAAAGAAGACATACAAATAGCCAACAGACATTTGAAAAGTTGCTCAGCATCGCTAATCATCATGGAAACGCAAATCAAAACCCCAGTGAGATATCACCTCACACGTGCTAATGTGTATTATAAAGAAAAAAAATTATTTAACATAGCAAAGTTGGCAAAGAAGTGGAGAATTAGAACTTTTGTCCGCTGTTGATGGGAATGTAAAATGGTGAAGCTGTTATGGAAAACAGTATGGAGAGTCCTCAAAACATGACAAAAGAAGACCCACTTCCAGGAATATAACCAAATGAAACGAAATCGTTATAGCAGACAGATAACTGCCATTCCCTGTTCATTGCAGCGTTTTAAACAATAGCCAAGAAGGGTCAGTCTCGGGTGCAGTGGGAAGCCTGGACCTCACATGTTCCAGGACCAGTGGAGCGTGTCGTTGCACTGAGAGGACGCAGCAGGCAGAGCTCCCAACCCTGGCCCAGCCTCAGAGCATACCCATCCTTGCCCTGGGTGGGCAGGTATGTTTACGTAAACTGTTAATATTTCCAAGCCATTGTCTGGAGACCTTTGTTGGCATACACTGTTCCCCAGAAGTACTCCAGGGCTTATGTCTGCACAGCCTGAAAAGCCTTATAATTACCCTATCTGCAACACTCCTATTGCCACAGACAACAAGAGGAAAGATGAGATGGTAAACACAAAGACCTGTGTATTCCTGTCCGAGAAACTATTCACACGTTTGTTATTTACAGACAACATCCTCCCTGTGATTTCAGGCCCTTGGGTAACTGTAAGCTATGTGGAAGGCTCCCAGGTTACTACTCCTGTACAAATGAGCAGCCTAAGATTTCCACCTCCCTCAAAACAATCGTTTTCTTTCTTCTAGGCCCTTCGATTCATTAGTAAGGTGACCTTATGTCCCAGTTTGCCCGGGACAACCCCTGTTTGCATCTACTATCCTGGAGTAAGTAGAACAGCTCCAAAGTATCCTAATTTGTTCCATAAATTGTAAACCATCCTATTCCTTAGCCATACCTGTGCTTCAAGTTAATTCAGTCCTCTAGTGGTTAGAGAGTCTCATTACACATATCCCGGATGCTGATGGCCCTGGAGGAGGACCCTCTGGGTTAACATCTTGGCCCTCTGGGATCCCACCTGCAGTGAAAAGCTGAGCTACTCTAACTGGTGTAGATGGAAATGACAATGAGTCTTTGTCCAATTTAAAATGCTGATTAATGAACTCCCAAGGGCTACCCACGGGCACTCACAGGGGAGGTGATCTTTCTGGGGGAAGGGGTGACTCAGGTCATACATTTGCATAACTGGGTCTACTTTGCTTTCCTGAGGGTTTGAGGGATTCTTGGTCAATTGCTGAGCCATATCTGGAAGACTCTTGTATTCCACCTACTTCCTTCCCCTGCTGGTCACCTGTTCAGCCACTGACTTGATGGAGAAGACCTAGGTCACTCAGAATGACCTCTGGCACCTTCTAACCTTTCTTCTCTGTCCCCTCACCCTCACCACTCTTCTCTGCAGAAGCTGGTGCCTGCCCCTGAGCCCTTGATCTCTCTCTCCCTCCTCTTCTGGGGAGCACAGGCCATCAATCATTCCTGTCCCTCATCCTCCTCCCTCCTCCCCACACACCTTCTCTTATCTGCACACTTCTCTTGACCTTACTGCTCCTTTCAGTTACCTCCTCTTTCTTTTTAATGTCAAACTTACTTTTTTTCTGTTTGAAAAGCATTATCTGTATATTAGAGAAATTTGGAAAATACAAAATTGGAAGGAAAAAGATTACCTATTATTCCACAACCACGAGACAACCACTTTTAAATTAACAGTCCTGTTGATGCCTAAATTCCTGTGTGTGTACAACATACATCTTCATAAACTTGGTAGCCTGTTGCATTCACTATGTTATAAAATAATTTCCCATTTAATGTATCTTGGACATTTTGTCATATGATATTGTTAAAATATATATTTTTTGATTGCTATCTCAAAATGACTGCATTTAACCAATTTTTATTAGATACTTAATGTTTCTATCTTTTTTCTTTTAAAGAGATAGTTATTATTTTAAGAATTTTTATACTGAAGAGTTCAAAAGAGGTGAAAGTAACTGTTACTCATTTAGTCATGTTAAACTCTTTGTGACCTCCTGGACTATAGCCTGCCAGGTTCCCCTGTGCATGGGATTCTCCAGGCAAGAATACTGGAATGGGTTGCCATTTCCTACTCCAGGGGATCTTCCTGACCCAGGGATCAAGCCCACGTCTCTTGCACTGCAGGCAGATTCTTCACTGTCTGAGCCACCAGGGAAGCCCATCAAAAAATGGCGGGTTTTTAAAAATTTATTGATCTGTATTTAGAAGGAACATTTGACAAAGATTCACTGGAAATAATCTGAACAAACAGAAGAATAGTTATTGCTACTGAAACCTACAAAAATAATTACAGGACATACAGTTTATCTGATAAATAACACCTCTAAATACTGTATACAGTGGTATAATTAATAATATTCAATCACTTCTATTCTTTATCAGTATATAAAAATTAAAATATCAATTAAAAATGAACATATCCTCCTCTTTAAATGCTTCTCACAGATACAGTTTCAATATTTTTATTCAATAGTGGTGTGGTTTAAGAGATTTCTCATTCATGAGTCCAACAACAACCCACCTCAAAGGGAACTGACAGTCTATAGGCTCACAGTGCAAATAAGAGGTCAGGAATGCAGCAACAGACATTTCTAAAATACAAAACAGATAAAATTCTTAGAA
>SJYW01027875.1:0-13898 GCA_006410735.1 Raphicerus campestris
GGGGACTCCCTCCTGTTTACCCACTGATACACGGGAGCAAACAGGTCTGTTTTCAGACACACATTTGAACATCTCCAAGTACAGACCTGTGTGTCACACCTGCGTGCAACACATCCTCGGCCCACCCATCTGGCTGAAGCCCCAGATCTTGGGCTCCCAGCCTCTTACCCTTGGCCTGCCTTCTCCACGGTCAGCACCACCTTCCCTGGGTCTGCCCAGGGCCCCCCTCTGGAATCAGCCATTGCCAGTGTGACTTTCTGCTCTCCTCTGTCCCCATTCGCCTCTGCCTTGTGCTGCTGCTCCCCTGGGACCCTCTGTGAGCTCCAGCCTGAGCCTGCCCTATTCCCGCCCATGTGGGCTCAAGGGAAGGCCCTCTGGAGTCCCAGGAATCGCAGCCCTGGTGGAGCTGGCTGCTGCCCTCCACTGAAGGCAGGCCTGGAGCCTGAGCCCTGGGATCCTGAGTGAGTGGGATGGGGGTGCACTCACGTGACTGTCCCAGGGCACTTGGGCCCCCAGCCGCATTGCCGGTATTCAGCCTTTAGGTAGCTCTCTGCTCCCTCCTGTAGGACACAGGTCACATTCCTGTGCACCACGTAGGCACAGAGGGCCCTGCAGGGCAAAAGGGCATCCGTGGAATACCTGGCCTGTGCCAGGCCGCCTGAGGCTGCTCCTCCTCCCCTCCCTCACTGCAGGCCTTAGCAAGAGACCAGACTATCATCTCTCTGCCTCTTTTTTTTCCTGTCCCACCGAGCACCTTGGAGGATCATAGTTCCCCAACTAGGGATCAAACCTGGGCCAGGGCAGTGAGAGCACCGAGTCCTAACCACTGGGCCACCAGGGAATGCCCTTCTGTGCCTCTCCTTGTTCTTGGGATCCAGGGCCCTGGTCTTGGGTCCAGCCCCACTGCTGGTTTCTCTGATCCCAGCCTCCCCGTCGGATTGGTCACTGGGCTATGTAAGTACAATACTGAACCAGGTGCCCAGTGCAGCCACCCTCCCGGCCTGGGGAAGGGGCCCACCCTGGGTTTCCCATGCCACACTCCCCACCCCACTCCAATTCCTTCACTGGCTCTTTGCTCCTTATTATGGCATTGAAGCTTCTGAGGTCCCAACTTGGTGCCTTTGAGACCACACTTCGCACCTTTCCTCCCCTGACTGACTCCTGGGGAAATACATCCCACCTTGGAGTTTTCCCGCCCCTACCTTAGCTCCTGGTTCCCTGCTCTCAGATCACTTTTCATACCACCTCCTCCAGGAAGCCGGCGCTGATGCGTCCAGGCCTACCGAGTGTCAGCATGGGCTGGTTGGCTATGCTCCTCCTACAACACCGCTCAAACTCAGCGGGAGCTCACATTCAGCTAGCTCCTAACTCACCTGAAACTACTCAAGACCAGACGCTGTGGCAGGGGAGGCCGCTGCCCGGCAGACGCCAACTACCTGCGGACTGGACCCCATAGACCTCTGGAGACACAACGCAGGCCCAGGACCCAGGGGCCCCCTGACCAGCTCTGCGGCCCAGCCACATGGGGGCTTCCTCAAGGGCTGCGCGGGTCCAGGCTGACCGCGGGAGGGGGCGAGCCGCAGGGTGCACGGCTCCATCTCCTACCTGGCGGGGCAGCGGGAGAGAGGAGATGCCCCGGCGCGGGATGGGGGTGGCCCCGCGTGCTCCGCGCGCTCGGACCGTCCGCCCTCCCTCCGCTCCCTCCACCTGGTCCGCTGCGCCCGGAGTCTGCACACAGCGCAGCTGGAAAATGTTACTTCGCTGGAAAGGTTTCCGCGGGCACTGCCAGGACCCCAGCCGCCGCGCCAGGCCCCCTCGGCTTATTTTCCTTCACCAGCCCCGCAGCCCCCCGAAGCGTGGGGCGCCCGGCCGGGCGGGGGCTCGCCCTGGGGTGCCCGGCGCCCCCGCGCGCGCAGCCCGGGGCAGGTGGGAGCGCCGCCCGCGGCCCAGCCCTCCCGCTTCCCGCCCGCGGCGCGGCCCGCGCTTACTTGTGCGGCCCCGGGCGCAGCCGCGGGCGCCATCCCGTCGTGTAGAGGCTGTAGCGGGAAGCACCCGGCGGCGCGGGCCGCGTGAGGAGCGGGGTACCCTTGGCCTGCGCCCCCGAGAGCAGCGCCGCCACTGCGCACAGCCAGACCGGCAGGCGGCGGCGGCCCATCGCGGCCCCCGGGGTCTCCACCTGGCCCCGCGCGGGGCCCCCGCCGGGTGTCCGCCCGCCGCCTCGCCGCTCGCCCGTCCGGGTCCCGCCGCCGGTCGCGGCCCCCGGAGCTCGCTGGCCCGGGCGCCTGGCGCTTCGAGGCGGCTGCGTCCCGCCGAGTGGCCGGCGCTGCTCACGCCTGGGGCCGCCGAGGGGAGGCGGGAGGCGGGCTCTGTGCGGATTAGCATAAACTTGGGGCCGCGTCGCTCTCCTCCGCCGGCCCCCTCTCCGCCGCCAGCCCCCCGCCCCAGCTCCCGGCTGACGCCCGCGAGCGAGAGGTTAAGCAGGGAGCAGCCCCGGGATGGCAGGGGAGCAGGTCGTCGACGCCCCGGGGACCTCCCCCAAACACACCCATCTGCCACCGTCGTCGTCTGCGTGCACCCGGTGGCGGTGAGAAGTCGAGCCAGACCCCTGGGACCGTCCTGGGCACGGGGCTAAAAGCCGTCCACCCGCGGAACACACTCGTCTTCAAAGCCCGTGCGCGCCCTTCAAAGCCAGGGCTCTAAAGCCGAGATGACCGTGTTTGGGGAAGCGCCAGCAACACCTCTGTAGCCACCTCCTTGGAATAGGCCCCAGATTGTCCTTGTTCGCTTGCTCTGCCTGCCTGAAGCCTCATTGTCCCGAGGTGCCCAGGACATCTGCTATCTCTGCTGACTCCTCCCCAGACATCTTAAGCCCTCTCTGCTCCCTAACCCTGCGCAACCCAGCCCGGTGGTCAGGCTGTCCTGCTCCTTTCCTGGTGGAGGCCTTCTTATCTCTCAAGTCTCTGGCTGCAAAGTCCCAAATGCCCATCACCCCTCCAGCCCAGCCTAAGATGCTCTTTAGCCCGCAGCACTGACTCATTTCCAGTGAGGACTCAAAGAAAACCTTTAGGTCTTTCTCACAAGGAGCTGTTGTTAGGCTTCCTCCAAATTTCCCTTGTGAAATTGACTCTTGGAAATTGACCTTGACAGTCATCCTCATTCGGCATCATCTTGTTGGCTTGGTAAACTTTTGAGTCCTGATTCTGTCTTCCAACAGAGTGCCACTTATTCTTGGCTTTGTTTCATCCACCCAGGTGATCCTCACCATCTCTGCGTTTTCCCAAGTAAAGCTGGGTATGCAGAAGATGCAGAACTCTGAGGCACACCTGGAGAGGTGAATTCACCTTTGAGACGTGAATTCACAGCCTTTGGGAAAAGCAATGCTGTCTATCAAGGATACTGGACTAGGGCAGCTCTGAAGCCCACATGTGCGCCCCTGCCCTCTTCCAGCCATACCAGCTTGTGGGTCCTGGGTGGGAGGGGCGGCACACAACGGAGCCAGGCAGGCCAACTGTTCTCTCTCCTGGGCTTTGAGATGGAGTGAAACACAGAGGCTGAGGGCAATCCAGCTTCTGGGTGGAGGCTCTGTTTGTATCCCAGGGCTGCTGTAACGAATTTCCAGAGGTTAAGTGTCTTCAAACAACAGAAAGTTGTTCTCCCACCATCCTAGAGGCTAGAAGTCCAGAGTCAAGGCGTCAGCAGGGCCACAGGGCAGCGTGCTTTCTTACCTCCTGCAGCTTCTGATGGCTCCTGGCATCCTTGGCACCTTTGGCTTGTGGCTGCATCTCTCAGCGTCTGCTCTTTCCTGTGGCCTTCTCCCTGTGTCTCTGCATGGCCTTCTTCACATGGCCTTTGTCTCTCTGTGTCTCTAGGTGCTCTTTCCTTATGAGGACACCTGTCATTGAGTTTAGTACCCAGTCGCATCCAGTCTGACCTCTTAAATACTTTATCTGCAAAGACCCTATTTCCAAATAAGTTCCCATTCTAAGCTTCTAAATGGACATGAATTTTGGGGTGGGGGGGAATGCTATTCATCCCACTGTGGAGTCCCTGAGCGGTAGTGAGAGCACAGCCCAGGGCATCCTGTAGCCATAGCTGGGGGCAGGAGTTACGGGGAAGCTGAGGCAGAGAGTTTGCAGAAGAATGGGGTGGAGTGGAGCGGCTGCATACTCAGGTGAGTTGCCATTGTGACAGGCTTCCCCATCTGCTTCCAACAACCCACCTCAACTTGAGCCCGCTTCAGTGGGTTCCTGCTCCTAGCAAATTATGCCTGTCTGAGACAGCTTTTCATCCTCCACCACAAATCCACCAAAGGTGCTCCAGCCTTTAGCAGTGTCCATGCCGCTAGGCAAGATACATAGGATCCATAATACGGTCTTAATCTTGTAGCCACTGAATGTCCACTTCACAGAAAGTGAAAGACATCTGAGTGGGAGATGAGCAGAACCCTAGTCTGGGTTCTGACCGTCTGGCAGCACTGGCTCTGGGAAAAACTCCCCACCTCCCTGGCCCCGAAGCTGTGGTCCTTTTCCAAGGGGTCCGCCCCCTTCCTCACTCCCTCCCCCAGCCCAGATGTGGGATCCACAACTCAGAGGGATGAGGTAGAACTTGTCTGAACTCAGAAAAGCCTTCATAATACAGGGCTGAAAGGACAGACGGAACCCCTGCGTCCCCCTTCCCCAGGTGGCTGATATCAAACACCACGCTTCCTCTCTAATGAACTGGACCGGTTTCGGAGCCAGCACTGGGGCCGCATCCTGGAAGGCTGGGAGGACATGGGTGGGGAGATGTTCAGGGTCTTNAGTGTCTTCAAACAACAGAAAGTTGTTCTCCCACCATCCTAGAGGCTAGAAGTCCAGAGTCAAGGCGTCAGCAGGGCCACAGGGCAGCGTGCTTTCTTACCTCCTGCAGCTTCTGATGGCTCCTGGCATCCTTGGCACCTTTGGCTTGTGGCTGCATCTCTCAGCGTCTGCTCTTTCCTGTGGCCTTCTCCCTGTGTCTCCGCATGGCCTTCTTCACATGGCCTTTGTCTCTCTGTGTCTCTAGGTGCTCTTTCCTTATGAGGACACCTGTCATTGAGTTTAGTACCCAGTCGCATCCAGTCTGACCTCTTAAATACTTTATCTGCAAAGACCCTATTTCCAAATAAGTTCCCATTCTAAGCTTCTAAATGGACATGAATTTTGGGGTGGGGGGGAATGCTATTCATCCCACTGTGGAGTCCCTGAGCGGTAGTGAGAGCACAGCCCAGGGCATCCTGTAGCCATAGCTGGGGGCAGGAGTTACGGGGAAGCTGAGGCAGAGAGTTTGCAGAAGAATGGGGTGGAGTGGAGCGGCTGCATACTCAGGTGAGTTGCCATTGTGACAGGCTTCCCCATCTGCTTCCAACAACCCACCTCAACTTGAGCCCGCTTCAGTGGGTTCCTGCTCCTAGCAAATTATGCCTGTCTGAGACAGCTTTTCATCCTCCACCACAAATCCACCAAAGGTGCTCCAGCCTTTAGCAGTGTCCATGCCGCTAGGCAAGATACATAGGATCCATAATACGGTCTTAATCTTGTAGCCACTGAATGTCCACTTCACAGAAAGTGAAAGACATCTGAGTGGGAGATGAGCAGAACCCTAGTCTGGGTTCTGACCGTCTGGCAGCACTGGCTCTGGGAAAAACTCCCCACCTCCCTGGCCCCGAAGCTGTGGTCCTTTTCCAAGGGGTCCGCCCCCTTCCTCACTCCCTCCCCCAGCCCAGATGTGGGATCCACAACTCAGAGGGATGAGGTAGAACTTGTCTGAACTCAGAAAAGCCTTCATAATACAGGGCTGAAAGGACAGACGGAACCCCTGCGTCCCCCTTCCCCAGGTGGCTGATATCAAACACCACGCTTCCTCTCTAATGAACTGGACCGGTTTCGGAGCCAGCACTGGGGCCGCATCCTGGAAGGCTGGGAGGACATGGGTGGGGAGATGTTCAGGGTCTTGGCTGTACCCAGCCAAGGCTGGGGTCTCCCCCGCACGTGAGGGGGCCCCTTTACATCTGCCAGACAGGAAGCCTAGGGAGGCCAGAGGCCAGGGAGGAAGGCAGACAGTCTGGTCTTGTCCGCCCCCACTCTGACTGGAGTTTCCATACCTGGGTGCAGGCGGGCAGAGGGGCCGCAAAGGATCAGGCTTTCTGTTGCCTGGGACGTGCTCGGCCCTATCCAGACGCACCCTGTCTACCCCAGTCCACCTCCAGACACGTAGATGGAAGCAGATTTTTGCCAACTTTCATTAGCCCCTGATGACAGATGGGTCACCTCTTTGGAAGATTGAGGATGCCATCAAGATGACAAGATAAACCTGGAGAGGAATGCGTGTAGTCTTGCACTGAAGGTCCAGGGGGCGATCAAGAGCGGGCACCCCTACCAGACTCCCACAGCTTCCCCTCCTTCCTCCGTGGACTCCCTGGGGCAAAAGGAAGAACCGGCTCCTGGGAGCAGAGAAGACGAGAGAATGGATCGGATCCCAGGAAGCTGCAGCCTGACAGATGGCGTCTCTTCACACGGAGTTCCATGGGTGCTTGGCATCCCTTGCCTGCCTCCACGCAGATCTCAGAATCTGAGGCAGTTCCTCTCCCCTTTTTGGGCTCCATCCACCTGCCCCAGGACATGCTCCCCACTTTTTTATTGAGGCCCCACCAAATAAGCTTCTTGAAAACCTCATAAAGCTTTCTGGAATGTGTTGGGTTGGCTAAAATGTTCGTACGGGGTTTTCCACAAGATGCTACACAAAAACCCGAGTGAGTTTTTGGCTAACCCCAGAGCCCCCCTGAAAGAGACAGAAATAGGACTGAAAGTTGCTGGCTGTCTGACACAAGCCCTTCTCATCACAGATGAGCCCCTGCCACTGGAGAAGTGCACCGCCCCCCACCTTCAGCCACCTGGCAGAGCTCAGCTTCCCCGCACATGAGGCACCTTTGTAGCAAGGCCATGCCTGGGTCCAGCTCTCCTGTCAATGTAAACATCAGAGCACTCCAAGCCCAGGTGGCACTGTGATGGCACCCACACCATCAGTAGGGGTTGCCGTCAAGTGCATACACGTTTCAGTGGCAAGGGTTGGGAGTGCCCCCTTCTGGCTAGGCAGAAGTGTGACCTCTCCAAGACCTGGGGTTGGTTGGTGTGCAGCCCTAAAGTGAGGGTCTGAGAGACAATCCAGAGATAAAGGAAACCAGACTCTGTAAAGCCCAGGTGATGGATTTCTGAGAATTGCCTAGAAGTGACTTAAAAATTGTGCAGTGCTGATGGGTCCTCAGCAGGGACACATGTAAACCAGATGCAATCATTATGTAAATCACATGCAAAATACATGCATGAGCCTCCCAACCATTGCAAATGCCAGATGTGGCCCTTGGGGACCCTGAGTTTAGCTGAGCCAGGCTGTGGAGCTCAGAGGTGACCCAGGACTTTGCTAGTCTCTTGTGGTGGATGGGAGGAACTCAGCTCCACGGCCCTGTGTACACCTGGGGGAAGGAACCAGACAGAGCATCGATCAGACCTCCAAGCACAAGTTCCATAACCTTCATGGAGTCACTTCACCCCTCCGAGCCTCTGTCTTCCCATCTGTAAAATAGTTGACTGCAAGGACTCATTGAGAACACTGACCAAAGAATCTGTCTGCACAGCCAGGCACATAAGAGGCACCTGGGGCTGAGCTCAGAGTTCTTCCCTGGGTGGTGGATGTCTGGGCTTCTTTTACTCACTGAAGTGTGGGGACATTCAAGGACAACATCGCAGCTGTGGGCTTGGAGAAGGTCAGAGCCAGATGGATCAAGAAAGCACATACTCCTCATTAATTCAGAGTCTGTCAAAGGTCCCACTTGACAGGGAGCACGGTGGATGCTGGTGGTACCTGCCAGACCCCCGGTACCCGGCCAGTGCACTCACAGTCCCCACCTCCCCAACCCCTGCTGCCAATGCCTAATGCCCACAGCTGCCCCTCCTTGCGGATTATTCCCTGATGAAAGGGGTGTCCCCTGGGGAGTGTCAACCCCTCCCATCCCACAGCCAATGACTGCCTGATACAAGGATGCAGCCACGGGCCTCCTCACCTCAAGGGGCCAACCCAGCAGTGTGGCTATGATACCCCAGAGCCCACCCCCTATCCAGGCAGGCCACATCTAGACTCTTCCTGAGATCCCTTCTTGCCCTGTCCCTTCCTGCTTTCCTCCCTCCCTCTCTTATGTGTTTCTCCTGAGAGCCATCTCTCCATCAATCGCATGTTGCTGAATCCCTGTTTCCAGCTCTGCTTCTGAGAAACCTCACCTGAGACCAGGAGAGAGCCCTGCAATCTGAGAGGGATAATGAACATAACACTCATTATATCAAGGATCATGGAGAGGCAGGGGGGGTCACAGAGGAAGAGGTGACCAGAGTTGGGAGAAAGGCTCAGAGACGTCTCCCCACGCAGGCACCTCTAGAGTTCACCTGTGGGGAGAACCATGTGCAAGGGGTGGAGACAGCCTGTGGATTTGGGGACCCCTGAAGAGCTCCAGCTGGAGGGTGGGCCCCAAGAGAGACTGGCAGGGACCAGAACAGAGGGGCCTTGGATGTGCCCTGAGGAGTCTAGACTTCACAGCAGGGGAACAACACATACAGATCTGTCTCCAAAAAAAACGCCTTTGCTGCCACTGCTCAGAGTAGGCGCTGTCTCTTATACACATCTTTCAGCCACCTGGCAGAGCTCAGCTTCCCTGCACATGAGGCACCTTTGTAGCAAGGCCATGCCTGGGTCCAGCTCTCCTGTCAATGTAAACATCAGAGCACTCCAAGCCCAGGTGGCACTGTGATGGCACCCACACCATCAGTAGGGGTTGCCGTCAAGTGCATACACGTTTCAGTGGCAAGGGTTGGGAGTGCCCCCTTCTGGCTAGGCAGAAGTGTGACCTCTCCAAGACCTGGGGTTGGTTGGTGTGCAGCCCTAAAGTGAGGGTCTGAGAGACAATCCAGAGATAAAGGAAACCAGACTCTGTAAAGCCCAGGTGATGGATTTCTGAGAATTGCCTAGAAGTGACTTAAAAATTGTGCAGTGCTGATGGGTCCTCAGCAGGGACACATGTAAACCAGATGCAATCATTATGTAAATCACATGCAAAATACATGCATGAGCCTCCCAACCATTGCAAATGCCAGATGTGGCCCTTGGGGACCCTGAGTTTAGCTGAGCCAGGCTGTGGAGCTCAGAGGTGACCCAGGACTTTGCTAGTCTCTTGTGGTGGATGGGAGGAACTCAGCTCCACGGCCCTGTGTACACCTGGGGGAAGGAACCAGACAGAGCATCGATCAGACCTCCAAGCACAAGTTCCATAACCTTCATGGAGTCACTTCACCCCTCCGAGCCTCTGTCTTCCCATCTGTAAAATAGTTGACTGCAAGGACTCATTGAGAACACTGACCAAAGAATCTGTCTGCACAGCCAGGCACATAAGAGGCACCTGGGGCTGAGCTCAGAGTTCTTCCCTGGGTGGTGGATGTCTGGGCTTCTTTTACTCACTGAAGTGTGGGGACATTCAAGGACAACATCGCAGCTGTGGGCTTGGAGAAGGTCAGAGCCAGATGGATCAAGAAAGCACATACTCCTCATTAATTCAGAGTCTGTCAAAGGTCCCACTTGACAGGGAGCACGGTGGATGCTGGTGGTACCTGCCAGACCCCCGGTACCCGGCCAGTGCACTCACAGTCCCCACCTCCCCAACCCCTGCTGCCAATGCCTAATGCCCACAGCTGCCCCTCCTTGCGGATTATTCCCTGATGAAAGGGGTGTCCCCTGGGGAGTGTCAACCCCTCCCATCCCACAGCCAATGACTGCCTGATACAAGGATGCAGCCACGGGCCTCCTCACCTCAAGGGGCCAACCCAGCAGTGTGGCTATGATACCCCAGAGCCCACCCCCTATCCAGGCAGGCCACATCTAGACTCTTCCTGAGATCCCTTCTTGCCCTGTCCCTTCCTGCTTTCCTCCCTCCCTCTCTTATGTGTTTCTCCTGAGAGCCATCTCTCCATCAATCGCATGTTGCTGAATCCCTGTTTCCAGCTCTGCTTCTGAGAAACCTCACCTGAGACCAGGAGAGAGCCCTGCAATCTGAGAGGGATAATGAACATAACACTCATTATATCAAGGATCATGGAGAGGCAGGGGGGGTCACAGAGGAAGAGGTGACCAGAGTTGGGAGAAAGGCTCAGAGACGTCTCCCCACGCAGGCACCTCTAGAGTTCACCTGTGGGGAGAACCATGTGCAAGGGGTGGAGACAGCCTGTGGATTTGGGGACCCCTGAAGAGCTCCAGCTGGAGGGTGGGCCCCAAGAGAGACTGGCAGGGACCAGAACAGAGGGGCCTTGGATGTGCCCTGAGGAGTCTAGACTTCACAGCAGGGGAACAACACATACAGATCTGTCTCCAAAAAAAACGCCTTTGCTGCCACTGCTCAGAGTAGGCGCTGTCTCTTATACACATCTTTCAGCCACCTGGCAGAGCTCAGCTTCCCTGCACATGAGGCACCTTTGTAGCAAGGCCATGCCTGGGTCCAGCTCTCCTGTCAATGTAAACATCAGAGCACTCCAAGCCCAGGTGGCACTGTGATGGCACCCACACCATCAGTAGGGGTTGCCGTCAAGTGCATACACGTTTCAGTGGCAAGGGTTGGGAGTGCCCCCTTCTGGCTAGGCAGAAGTGTGACCTCTCCAAGACCTGGGGTTGGTTGGTGTGCAGCCCTAAAGTGAGGGTCTGAGAGACAATCCAGAGATAAAGGAAACCAGACTCTGTAAAGCCCAGGTGATGGATTTCTGAGAATTGCCTAGAAGTGACTTAAAAATTGTGCAGTGCTGATGGGTCCTCAGCAGGGACACATGTAAACCAGATGCAATCATTATGTAAATCACATGCAAAATACATGCATGAGCCTCCCAACCATTGCAAATGCCAGATGTGGCCCTTGGGGACCCTGAGTTTAGCTGAGCCAGGCTGTGGAGCTCAGAGGTGACCCAGGACTTTGCTAGTCTCTTGTGGTGGATGGGAGGAACTCAGCTCCACGGCCCTGTGTACACCTGGGGGAAGGAACCAGACAGAGCATCGATCAGACCTCCAAGCACAAGTTCCATAACCTTCATGGAGTCACTTCACCCCTCCGAGCCTCTGTCTTCCCATCTGTAAAATAGTTGACTGCAAGGACTCATTGAGAACACTGACCAAAGAATCTGTCTGCACAGCCAGGCACATAAGAGGCACCTGGGGCTGAGCTCAGAGTTCTTCCCTGGGTGGTGGATGTCTGGGCTTCTTTTACTCACTGAAGTGTGGGGACATTCAAGGACAACATCGCAGCTGTGGGCTTGGAGAAGGTCAGAGCCAGATGGATCAAGAAAGCACATACTCCTCATTAATTCAGAGTCTGTCAAAGGTCCCACTTGACAGGGAGCACGGTGGATGCTGGTGGTACCTGCCAGACCCCCGGTACCCGGCCAGTGCACTCACAGTCCCCACCTCCCCAACCCCTGCTGCCAATGCCTAATGCCCACAGCTGCCCCTCCTTGCGGATTATTCCCTGATGAAAGGGGTGTCCCCTGGGGAGTGTCAACCCCTCCCATCCCACAGCCAATGACTGCCTGATACAAGGATGCAGCCACGGGCCTCCTCACCTCAAGGGGCCAACCCAGCAGTGTGGCTATGATACCCCAGAGCCCACCCCCTATCCAGGCAGGCCACATCTAGACTCTTCCTGAGATCCCTTCTTGCCCTGTCCCTTCCTGCTTTCCTCCCTCCCTCTCTTATGTGTTTCTCCTGAGAGCCATCTCTCCATCAATCGCATGTTGCTGAATCCCTGTTTCCAGCTCTGCTTCTGAGAAACCTCACCTGAGACCAGGAGAGAGCCCTGCAATCTGAGAGGGATAATGAACATAACACTCATTATATCAAGGATCATGGAGAGGCAGGGGGGGTCACAGAGGAAGAGGTGACCAGAGTTGGGAGAAAGGCTCAGAGACGTCTCCCCACGCAGGCACCTCTAGAGTTCACCTGTGGGGAGAACCATGTGCAAGGGGTGGAGACAGCCTGTGGATTTGGGGACCCCTGAAGAGCTCCAGCTGGAGGGTGGGCCCCAAGAGAGACTGGCAGGGACCAGAACAGAGGGGCCTTGGATGTGCCCTGAGGAGTCTAGACTTCACAGCAGGGGAACAACACATACAGATCTGTCTCCAAAAAAAACGCCTTTGCTGCCACTGCTCAGAGTAGGCGCTGTCTCTTATACACATCTTTCAGCCACCTGGCAGAGCTCAGCTTCCCTGCACATGAGGCACCTTTGTAGCAAGGCCATGCCTGGGTCCAGCTCTCCTGTCAATGTAAACATCAGAGCACTCCAAGCCCAGGTGGCACTGTGATGGCACCCACACCATCAGTAGGGGTTGCCGTCAAGTGCATACACGTTTCAGTGGCAAGGGTTGGGAGTGCCCCCTTCTGGCTAGGCAGAAGTGTGACCTCTCCAAGACCTGGGGTTGGTTGGTGTNAGGTGGGTGCTGACACGAGTGGGTGGCCAGCTGGCCCAGCTCTAGCCGGCAGCCTGGGAGCTGTTCCCACTGGAGGGCTGGGTGCAAGGCCCTGGGAAGGACTCGCCTCCTTTCCTCTCCCCTCTTTTCAGGGGCACCAGAGTAAAAACCACACAGGATTACCGCTGGTGACAGAGGAGGCAGGCGTGGGTAGACGGGTGCAGAGCCAGGCCAGGGAGGAGGGGGCTACCCTCACCAGGCAGGGGGATGGGAGGGGTGGTCGTTGCCATGGGAAACTCACGCTTGGATAGGCAGAACCTGACCTCTACCCAGACACTGCCCTGATCTCAGACCCGCTCTGCCTTAATTCCTTAATTCTCCGGGCTGTCTGCTGCGCACCCGCTTCCTGCTGAAAACAGACAGGTGGGCCCTAAACTCTGTGCTCAGGGCACCCAGACTGGGAGGCAGAGGTGGCTGGGAGCTGGGAGAAGCCCCAGAAGGGATCGGGAAAGGGACCTAGGGGAGGAGAGTGGGGCAAGAGAACCCTGGTAGGGGGTGTGCTCCAGAGTGGAGCTCTCTCGGGGCAGGGGGATGTTTCTGGAATGGGGAGAGCCAGGGCCAGGCTGAGGACTTTGGGGGTGGTGCAGGAGTCACGCAGTCTTCACGCTGTGGGTCCACTCCATGCTGTGGGTCCCGCCACTTTCATGGTCATTGTCTTTCTGCATTGAGCTCCCCTCCCAGGAGACAGTCCTTGATGCAAGGGCCACCTCCTGCCTGGGTGTGCTGAATGGATGAACGACGGGTCCCACTGTAGCCATGAAGACGGTGCCCTGGGGAAGCTGGTGGCCCAGGCAAGAGATGCTGAGGATGAAAGAGGACAGGCGTTTGAAGGGAGAGTTGCTGGGCTTCCAAGAGCTGGCTGGAGAGATGGGTCAGGGCCAAGGTCAGAGTCATGGGTCTGCACCCTGGCGGGGTCCCAAGCTCTGTCTTCCTGTCTGTTTAACACTCAGCACTAGACAGTGCATCTGGCATCTATTCAAAGGGCTTCCAGCCAGGGTCTGACCTCTCTGACCCCTAGACAGCATGGCCCACCCACCTGCTCTTGCCACCCACCATGGGATCAGGGGGGCCTTCCCCAGGTCAAGCCTCTGCAGACAGGGGTTCCCACATTCCTGGCTGCACTGGTGTTGGCCGGCAGCCTTAGTTCCTTTGGGAAAGGCCAGGCAGGAGGCTCCCACGGTGGGACTTTATCCCTCTGTCCCCTCTCCCACCCCAGGGGGCTGTGCTGGGATTAGGGCACCCTCCCCCACCCGCTGCGTGTCATCCCTGCCCGCATCATCCAACCATCACTGAGCGCCTCTGCAGTGGCAGGCCCCTCCCTTTGTACCTCCTCCTCCT
>SJYW01027876.1:0-20265 GCA_006410735.1 Raphicerus campestris
AAGGAAGAAATTATACCAATTCTGTGCAATCTCATTCAAAAAATAGAAGCAGTTGAAACACTTTCAAACTCATTCTATGAGGCCAGCATCAGCCTGATACCCAAAGCAGACAAAGTCATTATAAGAAAACAATAGACCAATACCTCTCATGAGCATAGATGCAAAAATCCTCAACCAAATAAAGAAATAGAATCCAATAATATGTTAAAAGAATTATACATCACAACCAAGTGGGCTTTATCCCAGGCATACAAAATTTCACCATTCAAAAATCAACTAATGCACTCCATTACATCAACAGACTAAAGAAGGAAAACCACAAGATTATATCAGTAGATGTAGGCATAGCATTTGCTTAAATATGACTTCTATTCATGATAAAAAAANATCCCAGGCATACAAAATTTCACCATTCAAAAAGCAACTAATGCACTCCATTACATCAACAGACTAAAGAAGGAAAACCACAAGATTATATCAGTAGATGTAGACATAGCATTTGCTTAAATATGACTTCTATTCATGATAAAAAAAAAAAAGCTCTCAGTTAATTAAGCCAATTAAAAATGGGTAAAAGACACTGAGAGACTGAATATACAAATGAACTATGAGCCGGCCATAAAGAAAAACAGAACTTTGAGCCTCAGCTGGCAGCAAACTGCCCAGGAAGCCAACCTCTCACCCTGAGTAAACAGCCCAGGATGCCAGCCTGCTATCAGTCAGACTTGCAGGAAGCCGGATTGCTATTTCTAGTGACGTTCCAGAAGGTTGAACAATAGCTTCTGTAATAGGTGGCCCCAAAGGGCCAGGACTATTAGTAACTGACAGCTTCCTCAATTTTTGTTTCTGCTTCCAACTTAGGACCAACCAGAGAAAAACAAAGATGCCCCCTCCTCAATCACATAGATGCCCTGCTTCTAGTAAACCTGCCTACAGCTTCTCCAGGCCCACAGACTCCAAGGGATAGCTGAAGCCTTCCCCTTTTTCCAGTATAAAGCTCCCCTACTCCTCTGCCTGCCTTTGAGTCTCTGCCAAAATGCAAGTGATGATGGCCTGACTTTCTTACTATGATGAGCTCAGAATAGATAACTTTTGCTTTTATCATGTGGTTGATCTTTGTTTATTTCCATAATGTGAAGAGACATTTCACTGAAGAGGACACGCAGATGGAAAATAAACACTTGAAAAGATGTTTCATATCATCAGCCATTAGGGAAACGTGAATTAAAACCACAATGAACTATCAATTACAAGCCTACCAAAATGGCTAAAATGAGAACTGGTCATAACAGCAAATGCTTGTGAGTATGTAGAGAAAATGATTACCTCATACACCGATGATGGAAATGTCAAGTGATATAGCCACTGTGGAAGAGTATGGCTGTTTCTACAAAAAGTAAATGGGCCAATATAGAACCTTGATTTATGGGTGTTTCTGTTAATTACAACTTATTTAATATACGTTGTTGATTCATTAACATTGATTTCACAGCCAGCAGCACCATAATCCCTGTCTCAGTGAAACTCATCTAACATGCATATTTTCGCCCTAAGGCACATCACAGCCTTCTTGCACTTCAGTACTGGGCTTGGAGGCCATTTTAAATAGCAAAATCACTGACAAAAAGCACAAAAATGCAAAAAAAAGGCACTAAATAGGGGAAAAGATACTAGTTTACAGAATGTGAGACAAAATAAGATGACAGAGCATTGCCTTGTTTGACTTAACTGGCATTGCGTGACTCCAATTTTTCCCTGCTTTGTGCGTGTCCGTGAATGAGCAAAAGTACCTTACGTATTGATTCGGGGTCACAAAAAAGTTTAGCAAGCAGGTAAAATTTCAAATATGGAATCCATGAATAATGATTGACTTATTATTCAATCATTATATGCTTATACAGTTAGAGGTGTGTGTGTATATAGTGTGTATTTGTGTATATGTATATTGTGAAAGGTGTGTGTGTGTGTGTGTGTGTGTGTGTGTGTGTGTGTGTGTGTGTGTGTGTGTTGGGGGGGATACAGCTTCCTGAGTCAAGACTATTTACAGTTGAAAGAAATTCTGCACTTTACGCAAGGATTTGTCAAAGGCCTCCTTGAAAGCTCTGTGTTCTCCAGGAGCCAAGAAAAGGATTTTGATTTACAGTTTCTTTCCATGCTCTGATGCACCTTTTGAAAGCTTGTTCACTTCCTGTTTCAAGTCCTGTCCAATTGAACCAGAGATTTTCCAAGTTTCCACTAAGCGCTGGCCTTGGGCTTGGCCCTGAGGGGAACACACCTGAGTGAGAGAAAGTCTGCGTTCCGAAGGAAACTGGCACCCTCCAAGCTCCCACAGAAGAGGCTTTGAAAGAACTTCTCAGAAGCTGAGTCCAGGGGCACTTTAGCAAGATCCTGCTCCCTGTTCCCAAATCTGTCCAGAACAAGATGGCAGAGGCCTGATATGTCTCAAAGACTCACGGGGTGTCCAGCAGGGTTCAAACAGCTGGAGGGGGAGCTGGAGGGAGGAGGGGAACAAACAGCTTACTTCTTCACTGTAACTTGCATATTACAAAAAATGGACATGTTATGAACAAACTTTTTAGTTTATACTATAACAATATTGTCTCTGAAACTATGATAAATGAATACTTCCAGAAGCTTATGAAAACAAGCTCTAGTTAAACCAAGGGAAGTCTGACCAGGAGTTACCCACACCCTTTCAGAGTCTTGGTTCCCCACTGACCACCCATGGACCCTGTATTTCACCCCACCTTCAGGATCAGCCCCTACTGTNATTTCCATAATGTGAAGAGACATTTCACTGAAGAGGACACGCAGATGGAAAATAAACACTTGAAAAGATGTTTCATATCATCAGCCATTAGGGAAACGTGAATTAAAACCACAATGAACTATCAATTACAAGCCTACCAAAATGGCTAAAATGAGAACTGGTCATAACAGCAAATGCTTGTGAGTATGTAGAGAAAATGATTACCTCATACACCGATGATGGAAATGTCAAGTGATATAGCCACTGTGGAAGAGTATGGCTGTTTCTACAAAAGTAAATGGGCCAATATAGAACCTTGATTTATGGGTGTTTCTGTTAATTACAACTTATTTAATATACGTTGTTGATTCATTAACATTGATTTCACAGCCAGCAGCACCATAATCCCTGTCTCAGTGAAACTCATCTAACATGCATATTTTCACCCTAAGGCACATCACAGCCTTCTTGCACTTCAGTACTGGGCTTGGAGGCCATTTTAAATAGCAAAATCACTGACAAAAAGCACAAAAATGCAAAAAAAAAAGGCACTAAATGGGGAAAAGATACTAGTTTACAGAATGTGAGACAAAATAAGATGACAGAGCATTGCCTTGTTTGACTTAACTGGCATTGCGTGACTCCAATTTTTCCCTGCTTTGTGCGTGTCCGTGAATGAGCAAAAGTACCTTACGTATTGATTCGGGGTCACAAAAAAGTTTAGCAAGCAGGTAAAATTTCAAATATGGAATCCATGAATAATGATTGACTTATTATTCAATCATTATATGCTTATACAGTTAGAGGTGTGTGTGTATATAGTGTGTATTTGTGTATATGTATATTGTGAAAGGTGTGTGTGTGTGTGTGTGTGTGTGTGTGTNCAGGTAAAATTTCAAATATGGAATCCATGAATAATGATTGACTTATTATTCAATCATTATATGCTTATACAGTTAGAGGTGTGTGTATATAGTGTGTATTTGTGTATATGTATATTGTGAAAGGTGTGTGTGTGTGTGTGTGTGTGTTGGGGGGGATACAGCTTCCTGAGTCAAGACTATTTACAGTTGAAAGAAATTCTGCACTTTACGCAAGGATTTGTCAAAGGCCTCCTTGAAAGCTCTGTGTTCTCCAGGAGCCAAGAAAAGGATTTTGATTTACAGTTTCTTTCCATGCTCCGATGCACCTTTTGAAAGCTTGTTCACTTCCTGTTTCAAGTCCTGTCCAATTGAACCAGAGATTTTCCAAGTTTCCACTAAGCGCTGGCCTTGGGCTTGGCCCTGAGGGGAACACACCTGAGTGAGAGAAAGTCTGCGTTCCGAAGGAAACTGGCACCCTCCAAGCTCCCACAGAAGAGGCTTTGAAAGAACTTCTCAGAAGCTGAGTCCAGGGGCACTTTAGCAAGATCCTGCTCCCTGTTCCCAAATCTGTCCAGAACAAGATGGCAGAGGCCTGATATGTCTCAAAGACTCACGGGGTGTCCAGCAGGGTTCAAACAGCTGGAGGGGGAGCTGGAGGGAGGAGGGGAACAAACAGCTTACTTCTTCACTGTAACTTGCATATTACAAAAAATGGACATGTTATGAACAAACTTTTTAGTTTATACTATAACAATATTGTCTCTGAAACTATGATAAATGAATACTTCCAGAAGCTTACGAAAACAAGCTCTAGTTAAACCAAGGGAAGTCTGACCAGGAGTTACCCACACCCTTTCAGAGTCTTGGTTCCCCACTGACCACCCATGGACCCTGTATTTCACCCCACCTTCAGGATCAGCCCCTACTGTGGAACCTAACTAGTTGTCTTAAGTGGGCAGGAAGAGGAGTGTGTTCCTGGTGAAGGGAACAGCATGTGCAAAGGCTCTGAGGTGGGAGGAGCACAGGCAATTTGAGCTTCTCCAAGAAGGCCTGTGTGACTCGGGTGGAGAGATGTGGAGGCAGGGATGGTGAGGCAGTTGAGGCTGGAGAGAGGAGGGGCCTGGTGGGGTTGGAGTTGCCTCTCATCCTCCAAGTCATGGGCTATCATTGAAGATGCTCTGTGTGAGCTGGGGGAGCCAAGAGCTGGGGGAGGTACAGAACTTTCCAATCGGTTCTTGTCTTCTCATTTAGCCATCTGCGTGAAGCACACCCATATGGTGATGTTTTATTCCAACTTTGTGAGGTCTGGAGCCAACACAGAGTCCTGTCGACTTACTTTTTTCAGTGCTTTCTTTCTGGAAACATCTTTGTTCTGAGATACTACAGAGCTGAGGATCAGAAAGGCCTCGAGGCTGGCACATCTTACCCTGGGGACCTGTCCCCCTTCTCCATGTCATTCTCCCTTCTCTGCTAGCAGGGTGGGTGGGGGACAGGCCTGGACTCAGACCAGCAGGGGCATGGAGGAGGGTGGGGCTGAACTAGGAGGAGAAGCTAAGGGCAGGGCCAAGGCCCAGACACCAGCCTGTGGCAGCTCAGTGGTTGGTTAGGAGGCTCCAGGGAGGTGAGATCCAGGAGGGATGTGAGTACGCCGATGAAGAATCTGCTTTTCACAGGGAGCTTTGTGGGACCCAGCAGTACCCAAACGTGAGGCTGGAGCTCAGCGGTGGAACCATGAGCAGAACCCTGGGAGCCCCAGCAGAGAGGGATGAGCACAGAAGAGGCCAAAGGCTGAGGCCCACGTCGGCACTGGCCAGAAGGAGAGAGGGTGTGGCTCAGCTGACATCAGCCACCCCCACGCGTCAAATGCCACCAGGCCCCAGGGACTGGGCCTGCACTGAATCCTGCTCACTAACAACTGAGCAGGATTCACTAACAATCCTGCTCAGTGCACGGCTACTGAGTGACTTCTGTATACCAGGCATGTACTAGGCTCTCACATCTTTCATCCCATTTAACTTCATGAAGACTTCTTGCCCGAAGTCACAAAGCACGTAGCAGTGAGAGCTGGGGTTTGAATGCTGGTATGTTTGGCTCCAGAATTCAAAGTCTGAACTACTCCCCGGGCCTCCTTGGTGATGGGGAGTAAGAGCGGCCCCGAGAGGCAGAAAGGGAGGGGACAGGGTGGGGGCCAGGCTGTGTGCTTCTTGCTAGAGCAGACATGGGGCTCCTTCCTGAGCAGCTGTCTCCTTGCCCTACAGCCAGGCCAGCGTGGCCGTCCAGGGGGTCACATCACAGCTGCCACGGCAGCCACACTGCGACAGCAAGGCCACATCGGCCACGGATAATCGAAGGCTCAGAGCAAACGCACCAGTGACAGGCTCAGGTCCCAAACGGTCTCCTTAGCTTTAGGACACGTCTCTCCCTGCTCTGTCCACACCCCATCATCTGCCCCCAGCTCCCTCCCTGAGTTCACCTCTTGTCTTGTCTCTCACTGACCCTCTCTGGTCCTGCTAGCCTTGGCTAGTCCATGAGTGCATCTTGCTTTACGAGCACACAAACCCCCAAAAGTGCAGTGGTCCCTCCGCTTAGCACCCCACTCTCCCGACCCAGATGCTCTGCCTGGCTTGGCCCCAGCAACTTGCCACTTCCTCGGACCAGCCTCCTCGCCACCCCTCCCGAATGAGGTCCCTGACTGATCACTGTATCATTATGTTACATAGTTCATCAACCCCCATAATCATATATTAATTAGCGGCTCTTTAACATCTGTGAGTCATGACCCAGCTGGACTGTTGGTTACCTGAGGAGAGGGCTGGGGCTATGCTCTTCTTTGCTGTGGCCCATGTCCAGCACAGAGCCTGGTGTGTAGTAGCTATTCAATAAACAGTTGCTGAATGAATAAATGGGCCATTCAGTTCAGTTGCTCAGTCGTGTCTGACTCTTTGCAACCCCATGGATTGCAGCACGCCAGACCTCCCTGTCCATGACAAACTCATGGAGTTTATTCAAACTCATGTCCATTGAGTCAGTGATACCATCCTCATCTCATCCTCTGTCATCCCCTTCTCCCGCCGTCAATCTTTCCCAGCATCAGGGTCTTTTCCAATGAGATAGCTCTTCTCATCAGGTGGCCAAAGTATTGGAGCTTCAGCTTCAATATCAGTCCTTCCAATGAATATTCAGGACTGATTTCCTTTAGGATAGACTGGTTGGATCTCTTTGCAGTCCAAGGGACTCTCAAGAGTCTTCTCCAACACGAAAGTTCAAAAGCATCAATTCTTCTGTTCCCAGCTTTCTTTATAGTCCAACTCACATCCATACATGACTACTGGAAAAACCATAGCCTTGACTAGACAGACCTTTGTTGAAAAAGTAATGTCTCTGCTTTTTAATGTGCTGTCTAGGTTGGTCATAACTTTCCTTCCAAGGTCACTATCCCCATTTTACTATAGAAACTTACGTACAGAGAGGTTATGCCAGAGATTGGAACTGATTTTGGGTCTGTCTGTCCCCTAACCAGTGCTCATGACCTTGAGCTGTATTCAGCCCATCGCTCCACATGTTTCAAGTAGAAATGACAAATTAAAAAAAAAAAAAAAAGACACAAAGGTATGAATGTTAGTGATACGCTAGGCACTGTGGTAGATTGTGGAAATAAATTTTAAAAAGGATAAGACACAGTGCTTACCTTTGGGGAATCAATCAGAGATGTGTATCTGGGTTACCTGTGTATACGGGAACCCTGAGGAGGGCGGGCTCACCTTAACTGGTGGTTGGTAGGAGAAGGGGGTCAGGGGTTCATAAGGGCAGGGCCTTGGAAGATCAGTAGAATTTCCCATGTGGAGCAGAGAACTGGGCTCCTGGCAGAGGGAAGAGCAAGCACATTATTTAATTCCACATTGTAATTCATACATGAAAAGAAGTCCCATAGACAATACTGATGGGATAACAGGGAGAAGGGATCCCAGGTGCCAGCCTCTCCACCTTCATCTCACATACCCAACTCTCCAGTCATTCCAGGCCATGTGCTCTTCCTTGAAAACGTCAAATGCTTCCAAGTCTCTGTGCCCCTGCAGGTGCTGATCCACCTGCCTGGTATGCCCTTTCACCGTGTCCACCTGACAAACTCCCCCTCCTCCTTCAATGTCGCCTCTTTCGTGATGGCTTCCTGACCTCTCCAGGCAGTTTCACACAAACCCTGCCTGGAGCTCCCCAGTTCCCGCACGTCCCTGCAGCCAGCACCACCCACTGCTCCAGACTCACCTGCTCCTGTGTGCTCCTCACTCTCCAGGCTTGGTACTGTTGGGTGCCTGAGTGAATGAATGAGTGAGCAGGTGAGTGAGTGAGTGAAGACATCAGGCCATGGAGAGGTGGAGGGACCTGTGCAGTTATCCCTGTCCTTCTGACGGGCTTACATCAAAGCTCATAAAACCTGCTGTGACTCACAGACAGGGATTTTGAGGACTGGAAATGTCATGTAAAGGTCTGCAGTCTGTCCCCTGCATCTAGACAAAAAGGCAGTGTTATTCTGATCCTTTACAAAATAGCTTTATTGAGGTATAAGTTAGTTACATACAATAAAATTCACTTTTCTGATGGATATACATGAGTGGGCTTTAGTATATTCATAGAGCTGTACAACCACCATTACTATATAATTTTAGAGTACTTCCATTACCCCCAAAGAAACGATGTACCCCTTAGCAGTCACTCCCCATACCCTGCCTCATCCCCTGAAACCGCTGATCTACTTTATGTCTTTCTGGATTTCCCTATTCTACACATTCTATGTAAGTGGAACTGTCTTAGCTCAGGCTGATATAACAAATACCATAGTCCAAGTATTGGCTTGAACAATAAAAATTTATTTCTCCTAGTCCTGGAGGCTAGGAAGCCCACAATCAGAGTGCTAATATGGTTGGGTCCTGGTTTTCCAGATAGTTAACTTTTGCTTTGTCCTCACACAGCAGGGAGAAAAGAATAATCATTTCCCTCGTGTCTCTTCTTATCAGGGCACTGATCTCATTCATGAGGGCTCCACCCTCATGACCTAATTACGACCCAGAGTCTTCACCTCCAAATACAACCATATTAGGGGTTAAGCTTAAACATTTGACTCTGTGGGGGAAAACATTCAGTCTGTAGGAAGAACCATACAATATGTGGTCTTTTGTGACTGACTTATTTTATGTGATTTCCAGCGTTAATTTATATTGTAGCATGTGTGGGCGCTTTGTTTCTTTTTACTGTAGAATACTATTCCTTTGTATTACCACATACATGGTATTTTGTTTATCCACTCATCAGTTAAAGGATGCTCAGGTTGTTTCCAGACTTTTGCTATTTTTAATAATGCTTCTGTGTACATGTTTTTTTGTGGACATATGTTTCCATTTCTCCTGGGCATACACTGAGGAGTAGAATTGCTGGGTCATATGTTACTCTGTGTTTAACTCTTCAAGGAACTGTTAAACTGCTTTTCAAAACAACTGTACCCT
Organism: Raphicerus campestris; assembly: GCA_006410735.1. Lineage (NCBI taxonomy): Eukaryota > Metazoa > Chordata > Mammalia > Artiodactyla > Bovidae > Raphicerus > Raphicerus campestris. The sequence goes on from SJYW01027876.1 coordinate 9,111, forward strand.
TTTACATTCCCACTAGCAATGTGTGAAGATTCCAGTTTATCTATATCCTTGCCAACACTCATTATTATTCATGTTTTTTTTTTATTATATCCATCTTATTGGCTGTGACGAGGTATGACAGCTTTGATTTTCATTTCTTAAATGACTGATGATGCTGAACATATTATTAGCAATTTATAGATCTTCTTTGGAAAAATGTCTATGCAGTCCTCTGTGTTTAAAAAAATCAGCTTGTTTGTCTGTTTATGCTTGAGTCATAAGTGTTGGTTATATATTCTGAAGCAGTTTCTTATCAGGTTTATGACGTGCAGATATTTTCTCCCATTCTGTTGGTTGTCTTCCTACTTTCTTGGTGGTGCCCTTTAAAGCACAAAATTTAAAATTTTGATCAAGTCAACTTATCTATTTTTTTTCTATTCTTATTTGTGCTTTTGGTGTCATAATTAAGAACTAATTCACTAACCCAAGGTCACAAAGATTTACTTCTATATTTTCTTCTAACAGTTTTACAATTTTGATATAAAACTAACCCAGAAGTCCCTGGGGAAGACCAGGGATTCTAACCACAATCTTATATTTGGTCTAAGGTCCATTTTGAGATAAACCTTGTGAAGTGACTCATTTTGATACATGATGTGAAGTGATGTCCAACTTCATACATGTGCTTATCCAGTTGTATTGGTATCATTTATTGAAATGATTATTCTTTCTCCATTGAATTTTCTTGGCATTCTTCACCCTTGTTGAAACCAATTGACCACACATACCTTTCTCTATTTGTAGATATTTTATTGTATTAGGTGCCATTGTAAATGGAGTTGTTTACTTAATTTTATTGTTCATTACTAGTTCAAAAAATTTGTTTGGGCTTTTCTTTAGTTACTTGTGGAAACCCTAGAATTAATTTTTTGCCAGCCAAATATAATTGATTTTTGTTTATTTAATTCATATTGTGCAATCTTTCTGAATTCATCTGTGAATTTTGATAGTCTCTTCTGGGGCTTCTTTAAGATCTTCTGTGTTCAAGATCATGCTATCTGTGAAAGGAAATAATTTTACTTTTCAATATAGACGTCTTTATTTATTTATTTTTTCTTGTGCTTAGCTGCCCTNGCTGAATTCATCTGTGAGTTTTGATAGTCTCTTCTGGGGCTTCTTTAAGATCTTCTGTGTTCAAGATCATGCTGTCTGTGAAAGGAAATAATTTTACTTTTCAATATAGACGTCTTTATTTATTTTTTTTTTCTTGTGCTTAGCTGCCCCGGTTAAAACCCCCAGGACAATGTTAAATAGAAGTGGTCAGTGTGGACATCCTCATCTTGTTCTTGACATTAAGGAAAGAAGCATTCAATGTTTATCATTAATTAGGATGTTAGTAGATATTCTCATTGTTGTTCTCTTTGTTAGGTTTAGGAAGCTTCCTCCATTCTAATTTTAGAGATGGATTCACCAAGGACAGAGAGGTTGACACACTTGCATGAAAGTGGTGGTTTAGTCGCTCAGTTGGGTCTGATTCTTGAGACCCGGTAGACTGTAGCCCGCTAGGCTCCTCAGCCATGGGATTCTCCAGGCAGGAATACTGGAGTGGGTTGCCATNATATTCTCATTGTTGTTCCTTTTATTAGGTTTAGGACTAATTTTAGAGATGGATTCACCAAGGACAGAGAGGTTGACACACTTGCATGAAAGTGGTGGTTTAGTCGCTCAGTCGGGTCTGATCCTTGAGACCCGGTAGACTGTAGCCCGCTAGGCTCCTCAGCCATGGGATTCTCCAGGCAGGAATACTGGAGTGGGTTGCCATTTTATTTAGGAAGTAGTCTGACATTCTAATTTTAGAGATGAATTCACCAAGGCCAAAGAGGCTGACACACTTGCCTGATACTCATGACAAAAACCTTGATCTCCAGTGGTCACAACTATTATCAGNATTTCATTTAGGAAGTAGTCTGACATTCTAATTTTAGAGATGAATTCACCAAGGCCAAAGAGGCTGACACACTTGCCTGATACTCATGACAAAAACCTTGATCTCCAGTGGTCACAACTATTATCAGCCATAATAACTGGAGGAACCTGGCAGCTACAGGCATTACTCACCCAGCATGTGCCTAAACCTATGCTGTGGGCATTGAACCATCTCCTTTAACCCTCTCTGCAACCCAATGAGGTGCCTAGTTTTAATTATTCATATTTTTAAATTTTATGTATTTATAATTCCATTGTATTTGATTTTCTCATCATAAAGGGAAACATATGCCTGTTTTAAAGAATTTAAGTATTAGAAAAATGCAAATACCAGAAAGTGACAGTTCCATCATCCTGCTCCACTTATTCCTACTTTACAGATGAGGCAACCAAGGTTTACAGCTTTTTCTACATGGCCAAGCCTTAGTCTCAATGGACACACAGCTAGGTTCTCTGCTCAGCTGATGTGATACCAGCAACTCAGTGAGTTGCAAAGGCCCTGGGGAGGTCTCAAGCAAGTGGAAACAACTGGCTCACTTGAATGGACTGCTTTTCTGCTGGGTGAGTGCCAGCAAATCAATATTCAATTGTGTCACCTAGTATGGTAGCCCACTCCCGACTAAGGGATGACAGAGAAAAACAGTCCTGATGAAATCTAAACAGAGGTGTCCTGAGAAACCTGGATGGAGACATGTGCGGACGCTCTCGATGGGTCCATTAATCTGGGGCTGATGAATTACCTGGGCAGGTTCCACCAGCATCCATGCTCAGGACAGGAGCTGTGTAATTACTTCTCTCATGATGGCTATCTGGAGGGAGCCAGTCCATTTTTCTCCTTTATTACCACTGAATTTCAGGAAAGTGTCTGCTGAATCTCTTACTCCTACCTCCCCCCACCCTTTTCTAAGTGTTGGATTTATTTGATGACTTTACTAAGCCTGGAGTCAGAGTAATCCTTGAAGTAAGGAAAATTTGGCCCCTGAGCCCATTTGCAAGGAGGATTCCTTCTTTCCCTTTCTCTTTCATTTTCCCTGCCCCCACCCCCACACACCCTCTCCATCCCTTCCTTCCTTCCTTCGTTCCTTCCTTCCATTCACAAGTTTATACTGAGTGCCTCTTAGAAATTCAGCTCTGGGCAAGTCCCTGGGGAAGACCAGGGATTCTATGCTCCTGGGGGCAGTGAGGAAGACCACACTGAAGAAGCAATAGCGACAAAATGTAAGGGTGTCATGAGAACTGTCTGGGGAGCTCTGAGAATATTTGACAGAGAATTAGATTAGATCATGGAAGGTCTCTCAAAGGAGGTGATCAGTTGAGAGCTGAAGAATGAGTCATAGTTAACCAGGCCTAGAGGTCCTGTGCGTGTGTGCTAAGCTGCTGCAGTAGTGTCCGACTCTGCAACACTATATGGTCTGTAGCCCACCAGGCTCTTCTGCCCATGGGATTCTCCAGACAAGAATACTGGAGAGGGTAGCCATGCTCTTCTCCAGGGGACCTTCCTGACCGGGACTGAACCCCTGTCCCCCGCATTGGCAGGCAGGTTCTTTACCACCAATGTCACCTGGTTCTGGTGGATGCAATTGGAGCACAAGCCAACAGTATGATGCACCCATAACAGACTCTCAACAGGAATAGTAAAGGCCTGATACCTAGAATGTGGGCGATGAGAACCTGTTTGTATTTTCTGGGCTGCTCAGAGGTTCCCTGAAATGCTGAGTTCGTATGAGAGATGCTAGTATCATCCTCCTCATTTTACAAAACAAGAGGTCTGAGATTCTGAGAGGTGAAGTAACTGACAGAGGGTCACTCAGCCAGTGAGTGGCAGAGCTGGTACCACCAAAGCCTGCCTCTAGGGAGTCAGGCTCAGGAAGGATGATGCCCTGTGTGCAGAGCTGCCTCAGGGGAGAGAGTTTCTCATAAAGGGAGCAGCCAAGCAGAGGGCAGGCCATGTGCTGGCAGGAAGTTGTGTGGGTATCTCAAGATCTTAGTGGAGTCTGCAGAGAGGCCGGATAACTTCTGATGTTCTTTCCAAGCCTGGGGTTCTGGAATTCTGTGCTCAGAGAAAGAGGAAGTAGGCCAGTGGCTGCAAAGCCTTCTCGTCACAACTGACTTTACCTTCCTCTTCACAGTCTTTGACATTTTCTGCGGCAGCCCAGAGTGGCAATAGAAATGAGCCATGAGACGATTTCCTAAGCAAACATTTCTGAGCCCCTAGGCTTTCAGGGCCCTAAATGCTGGACTTCGACGTTGATCTCCTCCAGATTGATAACGAAAAGTGGCCCCAGCTTCTCCCTCTTCTTTGTGTCTGTATTCTTTACAGCTCCGGCCATCAAGAGAGCAAGCCTGTTCTTTACAGGTGTCAAGAGTGGGATATGGACCTTGCCAGAGAGGGAAGACAGGCATGCAAGGCAGCCATCTCCTCCTGCTTGTCGGGGAAGAACAGGGCCTGGCTTCAGGGAGGATACTTCCACCCAGAAAGTCCAGGGACCAGCTGGCCCCTGAGCCCAGAGGAGGTAGGTTTTGTCCCCGACACCTATCAGAAACACAAAAGGTCCCAAGCCTCATCTACATGCTCCCTTATTCCTCTTTGGAGGAAGGACACAGGTCAGCTGGGCCTCTAGGGCTGGGTTGCTGGACTTCAGCTACTCTGAATCCATAGGTATGAGCCCCCCTGGGATGCCCTCCCCACATCTGGGCTGGGACCCAGAAGCTGATGGTGAGCCGCGTGTGCAGGGCCAGACCCTGGCTGCCTCCTCCTGCCAGAAGTGAGGAGGATAGACTGGAAAATGATGCAAATCCGCAGGCATGTTCAGAGCTGGGTTGTCAGTCATCCACAAACCTGACGCATGTTCCACCAGCACAGGTCAAGTGGCCGAGGGAATTTAAGTGAGCATCTCATTTGATGCCCCTTCTCTTTCCCCACCACGCGACTGGTCAGGCCCACCTTGGCTTCTGCTGGATACTGTCCCTGTCCCCCAGGCCTGGTCCCACACTACCTCTGAGTGGGTTTCTAAAGCACAGCTTTGACCGCATCGCTCCCTGCTAACACTCCACGGTTCCTCATTTCCTGCTAGAGGAAGCAGCTTAGCTTCCCAAGCCAGGCCACCAGGAACAGACCTGTGACAGCCACACAGGAAGGTGTGGCAGGGCAGTGATTGAGACCTAAACTCTAGAGTCAAGATCCAAACGAGGTGTCTGCCACCTACTACCAGCTGTGTGACCCTGGGCATGCTACCTAACCTCTCTGAGCCTTAGTTTCCTCATCTATAAACTGGACATCATGATAGCCACACAGAGTGTTATTAAGAAGATAAATGAGATAGTTCTTGTAGATGGCTTACAACAGCGTAAGATGCATGACAGCTCTCCGTCTGTGCTGACTCTTGTGAATATTTTTTTTCTCTTTTGGTCTGGTCAGCATTTTCCCTTTGAGATCAGGCCCTCTTCTCACTCTTGTTCACAAAGGTGACCCTTGGGCTGACCACTCAGATGAGCTAACGCATTTCCTTCTAAGCTCAGGCAGCAGCAGCTGAATTTTCTGTTACTTGTAACCACACAGGCCAGGTCTGCTTCAGCAACTCTCTTTGTACCTCCAACTCCTGGACCTGAATTCCCAACCCCAGCCTCATCAACTGGCCCCTAACACATGCCCAGCATATTCCTGTCTCTTGCTTTTATTCTTGCTGTTGCCTNGGGCAAGTCCCTGGGGAAGACCAGGGATTCTATGCTCCTGGGGGCAGTGAGGAAGACCACACTGAAGAAGCAATAGCGACAAAATGTAAGGGTGTCATGAGAACTGTCTGGGGAGCTCTGAGAATATTTGACAGAGGATTAGATTAGATCATGGAAGGTCTCTCAAAGGAGGTGATCGGTTGAGAGCTGAAGAATGAGTCATAGTTAACCAGGCCTAGAGGTCCTGTGCGTGTGTGCTAAGCTGCTGCAGTAGTGTCCGACTCTGCAACACTATATGGTCTGTAGCCCACCAGGCTCTTCTGCCCATGGGATTCTCCAGACAAGAATACTGGAGAGGGTAGCCATGCTCTTCTCCAGGGGACCTTCCTGACCGGGACTGAACCCCTGTCCCCCGCATTGGCAGGCAGGTTCTTTACCACCAATGTCACCTGGTTCTGGTGGATGCAATTTGAGCACAAGCCAACAGTATGATGCACCCATAACAGACTCTCAACAGACAGGAATAGTAAAGGCTTGATACCTAGAGTGTGGGCGATGAGAACCTGTTTGTATTTTCTGGGCTGCTCAGAGGTTCCCTGAAATGCTGAGTTCGTATGAGAGATGCTAGTATCATCCTCCTCATTTTACAAAACAAGAGGTCTGAGATTCTGAGAGGTGAAGTAACTGACAGAGGGTCACTCAGCCAGTGAGTGGCAGAGCTGGTACCACCAAAGCCTGCCTCTAGGGAGTCAGGCTCAGGAAGGATGATGCCCTGTGTGCAGAGCTGCCTCAGGGGAGAGAGTTTCTCATAAAGGGAGCAGCCAAGCAGAGGGCAGGCCATGTGCTGGCAGGAAGTTGTGTGGATATCTCAAGATCTTAGTGGAGTCTGCAGAGAGGCCGGATAACTTCTGATGTTCTTTCCAAGCCTGGGGTTCTGGAATTCTGTGCTCAGAGAAAGAGGAAGTAGGCCAGTGGCTGCAAAGCCTTCTCGTCACAACTGACTTTACCTTCCTCTTCACAGTCTTTGACATTTTCTGCGGCAGCCCAGAGTGGCAATAGAAATGAGCCATGAGACGATTTCCTAAGCAAACATTTCTGAGCCCCTAGGCTTTCAGGGCCCTAAATGCTGGACTTCAATGTTTATCTCCTTCAGATTGATAACGAAAAGTGGCCCCAGCTTCTCCCTCTTCTTTGTGTCTGTATTCTTTACAGCTCCTGCCATCAAGAGAGCAAGCCTGTTCTTTACAGGTGTCAAGAGTGGGATACGGACCTTGCCAGAGAGGGAAGACAGGCATGCAAGGCAGCCATCTCCTCCTGCTTGTCGAGGAAGAGCAGGGCCTGGCTTCAGGGAGGATACCTCCACCCAGAAAGTCCAGGGACCAGCTGGCCCCTGAGCCCAGAGGAGGTAGGTTTTGTCCCCGACACCTATCAGAAACACAAAGGGTCCCAAGCCTTATCTACATGCTCCCTTATTCCTCTTTGGAGGAAGGACACAGGTCAGCTGGGCCTCTAGGGCTGGGTTGCTGGACTTCAGCTACTCTGAATCCATAGGTATGAGCCCCCCTGGGATGCCCTCCCCACATCTGGACTGGGACCCAGAAGCTGATGGTGAGCAGCGTGTGCAGGGCCAGACCCTGGCTGTCTCCTCCTGCCAGAAGTGAGAAGGACAGACCGGAAAATGATGCAAATCTGCAGGCATGTTCAGAGCTGGGTTGTCAGTCATCCACAAACCTGACGCATGTTCCACCAGCACAGGTCAAGTGGCCGAGGGAATTTAAGTGAGCATCTCATTTGATGCCCCTTCTCTTTCCCCACCACGCGACTGGTCAGGCCCACCTTGGCTTCTGCTGGATACTGTCCCTGTCCCCCAGGCCTGGTCCCACACTACCTCTGAGTGGGTTTCTAAAGCACAGCTTTGACCGCGTCGCTCCCTGCTAACACTCCACGGTTCCTCATTTCCTGCTAGAGGAAGCAGCTTAGCTTCCCAGGCCAGGCCACCAGGAACAGACCTGTGACAGCCACACAGGAAGGTGTGGCAGGGCAGTGATTGAGACCTAAACTCTAGAGTCAAGATCCAAACGAGGTGTCTGCCACCTACTACCAGCTGTGTGACCCTGGGCATGCTACTTAACCTCTCTGAGCCTTAGTTTCCTCATCTATAAACTGGACATCATGATAGCCACACAGAGTGTTATTAAGAAGATAAATGAGATAGTTCTTGTAGATGGCTTACAACAGCGTAAGATGCATGACAGCTCTCCGTCTGTGCTGACTCTTGTGAATATTTTTTTTTCTCTTTTGGTCTGGTCAGCATTTTCCCTTTGAGATCAGGCCCTCTTCTCACTCTTGTTCACAAAGGTGACCCTTGGGCTGACCACTCAGATGAGCTAATGCATTTCCTTCTAAGCTCAGGCAGCAGCAGCTGAATTTTCTGTCGCTTGTAACCACACAGGCCAGGTCTTCTTCAGCAACTCTCTTTGTACCTCCAACTCCTGGACCTGAATCCCCAACCCCAGCCTCATCAACTGGCCCCTAACACATGCCCAGCATATTCCTGTCTCTTGCTTTTATTCTTGCTGTTGCCTACCTCTGCCTGGATGCTATGTCCCCTAGACTCTTGGTTCACGCAAATGCTGCCCATGCATCAATGCACCAGCACCCCTGGGCCTTGAAGGCAGAGCACAGAAGACAGAAATGGACTCTGGGGCCAGAAATGTGTGGTTTCATCTCCACCCCACCCCTCACTTGCCATGTGACCTTAGACTTGTTATTTAACTCCTCTAATCTTTGGTTCATTCGTCCTGCATATGCAGAGGGTAACCCCAGCCCCACAGGCTTCTTAAATGGATTGAAAGTGATAGTTCATGAGAAGGACTTGGTGCACAGTGGGTGCCTAATAATTGCTGATTAACATGATGGGTGCTGAGCTGACATAAGCCAGTTCTGCCCTGGCACTTCACCTCCGGAAGGGCAGACATGATCCCTGGGAAATCTCAGCCAACAGACTTGCTTTGAGAAAGAGAAATAGAAAATATTCTAATTCCAAAGAGTAAATGTCAGAGGCTCGGGAAGGATTCTGTTTCTGAAAATAAACCCCCGGCACAGAAGGGAAGGAGGAGAGGAGGAGGGGAGAAGGGAGGGAGAGGAGAGAAAGGAGGTGGAGGACCAGGGTGAGAGGCAGAGATGAGATACCAAGCCTGGGAGAGGCAAAGTGTGGGATGGGGGTGGGACTGTGCCTCCTCGAGACCCTGGGGAGGGAGTTCAGGCAATCTGAAACCTCTGGGCATTCTGGGAGTACTGAGGGGTAGTCAGAGAGCCCGTTCCTAGTCAGGGGACTTTAATGTCACTGGGAACAATGCAGGGATGACCAGTCATCTTCTTCAAATCTCTCATCAAACCTTGATGCTGTGAACCCAGCAAAGGTGAGGATGCCATCTGGGGTGGGAGTGTGTAGGTGGTCAGAAACCCTGCAAAACCACAGGTTTCCAATCGGAGTCCTCCTTGTGGCTCTGTCCCAGCCCCTGGGCCGGTGGATGGCAGATCCGTGAAGCTCCTTCTTGCCTCCTGCTCCCATCTTGAGTCTTCTCTGCTCTGAGTTCTTTCATCCTAAGTCACTAGCTANAAATCTAAACAGAGGTGTCCTGAGAAACCTGGATGGAGACATGTGCGGACGCTCTCGATGGGTCCATTAATCTGGGGCTGATGAATTACCTGGGCAGGTTCCACCAGCATCCATGCTCAGGACAGGAGCTGTGTAATTACTTCTCTCATGATGGCTATCTGGAGGGAGCCAGTCCATTTTTCTCCTTTATTACCACTGAATTTCAGGAAAGTGTCTGCTGAATCTCTTACTCCTACCTCCCCCCACCCTTTTCTAAGTGTTGGATTTATTTGATGACTTTACTAAGCCTGGAGTCAGAGTAATCCTTGAAGTAAGGAAAATTTGGCCCCTGAGCCCATTTGCAAGGAGGATTCCTTCTTTCCCTTTCTCTTTCATTTTCCCTGCCCCCACCCCCACACACCCTCTCCATCCCTTCCTTCCTTCCTTCCTTCCTTCCTTCCATTCACAAGTTTATACTGAGTGCCTCTTAGAAATTCAGCTCTGGGCAAGTCCCTGGGGAAGACCAGGGATTCTATGCTCCTGGGGGCAGTGAGGAAGACCACACTGAAGAAGCAATAGCGACAAAATGTAAGGGTGTCATGAGAACTGTCTGGGGAGCTCTGAGAATATTTGACAGAGGATTAGATTAGATCATGGAAGGTCTCTCAAAGGAGGTGATCGGTTGAGAGCTGAAGAATGAGTCATAGTTAACCAGGCCTAGAGGTCCTGTGCGTGTGTGCTAAGCTGCTGCAGTAGTGTCCAACTCTGCAACACTATGGTCTGTAGCCCGCCAGGCTCTTCTGCCCATGGGATTCTCCAGACAAGAATACTGGAGAGGGTAGCCATGCTCTTCTCCAGGGGACCTTCCTGACCGGGACTGAACCCCTGTCCCCCACATTGGCAGGCAGGTTCTTTACCACCAATGTCACCTGGTTCTGGTGGATGCAATTTGAGCACAAGCCAACAGTATGATGCACCCATAACAGACTCTCAACAGACAGGAATAGTAAAGGCTTGATACCTAGAGTGTGGGCGATGAGAACCTGTTTGTATTTTCTGGGCTGCTCAGAGGTTCCCTGAAATGCTGAGTTCGTATGAGAGATGCTAGTATCATCCTCCTCATTTTACAAAACAAGAGGTCTGAGACTCTGAGAGGTGAAGTAACTGACAGAGGGTCACTCAGCCAGTGAGTGGCAGAGCTGGTACCACCAAAGCCTGCCTCTAGGGAGTCAGGCTCAGGAAGGATGATGCCCTGTGTGCAAAGCTGCCTCAGAGGAGAGAGTTTCTCATAAAGGGAACAGCCAAGCAGAGGGCAGGCCATGTGCTGGCAGGAAGTTGTGTGGGTATCTCAAGATCTTAGTGGAGTCTGCAGAGAGGCTGGATAACTTCTGATGTTCTTTCCAAGCCTAGGGTTCTGGAATTCTGTGCTCAGAGAAAGAGGAAGTAGGCCAGTGGCTGCAAAGCCTTCTCATCACAACTGACTTTACCTTCCTCTTCACAGTCTTTGACATTTTCTGCAGCAGCCCAGAGTGGCAATAGAAATGAGCCATGAGACGATTTCCTAAGCAAACATTTCTGAGCCCCTAGGCTTTCAGGGCCCTAAATGCTGGACTTCGACGTTGATCTCCTCCAGATTGATAACGAAAAGTGGCCCCAGCTTCTCCCTCTTCTTTGTGTCTGTATTCTTTACAGCTCCGGCCATCAAGAGAGCAAGCCTGTTCTTTACAGGTGTCAAGAGTGGGATATGGACCTTGCCAGAGAGGGAAGACAGGCATGCAAGGCAGCCATCTCCTCCTGCTTGTCGGGGAAGAACAGGGCCTGGCTTCAGGGAGGATACTTCCACCCAGAAAGTCCAGGGACCAGCTGGCCCCTGAGCCCAGAGGAGGTAGGTTTTGTCCCCGACACCTATCAGAAACA
>SJYW01027878.1:0-12398 GCA_006410735.1 Raphicerus campestris
ACTCTGCATAGAAGTTAAATAAGCAGGGTGACGATATACAGCCTTGATGTACTCCTTTTCCTATTTGGAACCAGTCTGTACACCAATACAAAAGAAAAAGTTAAAAAAAAATCCGGCATAAATACCTCCTAGAAGGGAATTTACTATGCCTATTACTTGGTCTGTGGAATCTTTTTTATTTGGGGAAGTATATGTATTTACATTTTCACAAAAATTGTGAGTATAGAGCTCAATGAAATTTTGCAAATTGAATGTATTAGTGTAACTACCACTAAGATGGATTATTAGAACAGAAACAATATTACCAACACCTCTTAAGTTTCTTGTCCTTTTATAGTCACTATTTACTCCTCTCTCCACTGATAACAGATTTTAACTTTTAACACATACAATAGATTTGCCTGTTCTGAAATATACATTAATGAAATCATACAAGATGTTTTCTCTTGTGCATGCCTTCTTTACCTCAACATTATAATTGCAAGATTTACTCATGCTTGGCATGTGGCAACAGCTTATTTGCAATTGTATAATATTTTATTTTTGAATATGCCACAATGTATTATTATATAACATTGCTAATTAACATTTGGTTTGTTTGTAGTTTTGGGTTATTAACATTACTGTGAACACTTTATGAATTACTTTTGTAGCATACATACCTTTCTGTTGAGCATATGCTTAAGAGTAGAATTGCTTAGTCACAAAGGATGCATATATTCGGTTTTAATAAGTACTACGAAATGGCTTTCTCAAGTTTTTGTGTGAATTTATACAATCATCATAAATTTATAAGATACTCCACATCCAGTCCAATAATTTGTATTGGCATTTGTAAGATTGTGGTCATACTAGTGGATGTGTAGTAGAATCTTATCATGGTTTTAACTTACATTTTCTGATGATTACTAATGGTGAGGATAGTTTCTAATACTTACTAGCTCTTTGATATCTTTTTGTGTGTGAAATATCTATTCAAGTCTATTGCCCATTTTTTTCTTATTGAGTTGATTACCTTTTCCATATCTCACAGGAGTTTAAGAATATACTGTAGGTATAAGTCCTTTGTCAGATACATGCACTTCAGAAATCTCTCAAAATGTTTAATAACATCTTTTGGAAATCAGAAGTACTTAATTTTAACAAAGTTAAATTTATCATTCTTCATGTATGGTTAATAGTTTTTGTCCACATTAAGAAATCTCTTTTTACTTCAAAGACATGAAGCATGCAGATATTCATATTCTGATTTATATACAACCTAGAATTGAGTGTTGTTATGTCTAATGTGAAGGAGGGGAAAAGATTTGAAATGAATATCCAATTTACTGGAAATGAAAACACCATTTTTTTCTCATCAAATAGTGATGGCAGTTTGGTCTTAAGAAACTGTATATATCTTTTTCGGGTTTCTCTCTTGTAGTCTGCTCGTCTATTGTCTATTTTGTATCAATACTACTTATAAGAGCTTTGTTATGTCTTAATATTCCATAGTCTAATTCTTGCAACTTTTAAAAGATAATAATCATTGTTATTAACTCTTTATATTTTAATACACATTTTAGATGCATGATACTGGATGCTTGGGGCTGGTGCACTGGGATGACCCAGAGGGATGCTATGAGGAGGGAGGAGGGAGGGGGGTTCAGGATGGGGAACACGCATATACCTGTGGTGGATTCATGTTGATGTATGGCAAAACCAATACAATACTGTAAAGTAGTTAACCTCCAATTAAAATAAATAAAGAAATAATAAAATAGAATCAGCTTGTCAATTTTTGTATTAACACTTTCACATAGACACAGGGTATGTTAGGAATTCTAGTTTAATTCCATTGACTCTATAGATAAATTGAGTGAGAGGTGATATTTTTATTATATTGGATGACATGGTCTATTGTATCATTAATTCAGATATAGTTTCATTATTTGAAAAACAGCTTCTAGTTTTCCATATAGAGATCTTGTATATTTTCCTAGGTACATTTGTAGACTTAATGATTTTAGATAACACTGAAAATAGTTTTAAAAGTTTCACTTTCTAGTTTTTTTTTGTTTTTAGAATGTAAAAATAAAATTAATATGCATACAATGATTTTGCACTCACAGAATGAGCTAAATTAAATTATTATAATAATTCTAGTAGTTTTACATAGATTTTTAATAGATGAAAATGTTTTCAGATAATGATAATTCCACTTTTTCTCTTCTATTTTTTATCTTTTCTTACTTTATTGGGTTAGCAAAGATCTCTGCTACAATGATAAGTAGAATTAGTGAGCACTCTTGTTTTGAAATGCTTTTAATATTTCATCATTAGGAAGATATTTGCTGTTGGTTTTTTGTGTATATATGTTATCAGATTATGAAAGGTTCCTGCCATTTCTAGTCTGCCAAAAGATTTTTTTTTTAAATGCTTAGGTGTTGTATGGAACAGGCAAAGAAACTAGAGATCAAATTGACAGCATTTGTTGGATCATATAAAAAGCAATAGAATTCTAAAAAAACATCTACTTCTGCTTCATTGAGTCTTTGACTATGTGGATAACAACAAACTGTGGAAAATTCTTAAAGAGTTGGGAATATCAGATCACTGTACTTGTTTCTTGAGAAACCTGTAATGCAGGTCAAGAAGTAACAGTTAGAACTAGAAATGGAACAATGGACTGGGTCAAAATTGGGAAAGAGTACGTCAAGGCTGTATATTATCACCCTGCTTATTTAACTTATATGCAGAGTACATCATGTGAAAGGCCAGGATGGATGAAGCACAATTTGGAATCAAATTTCTGGAAGACAAACATCAATAACCTTAAATATGCAGATGATACCACCCTTAAGGCAGAAAGTGAAGACAAACTGAAAAGCCTCTTGATGAAACTGAAAAAGTAGAGTGAAAAAGCTGGCTTAAAACTAAACATTAAAAAAATGAAAATCACGACATTTGGTCCCATTACTTCACAGCAAATAGATGGGAAAACAATGGAAACAGTGAAAAATTTTATTTCTTGGGCTCCAAAATCACTGCAGATGGTGACTGCAGCCATGAAATTAAAAAGTGCTTGCTCTTTGAAGAAAAGCTATGACCAACTTAGACAGCATCTTAAAAAGTGGAGATATTACTTTGCCAACAAAGGTCTATCTAGTCAAAGCTGTGGTTTTTCCATTGGTCATGTATGGATGTGTGAGTTGGACCATAAAGAAAACTGAGCACTGAAGAGTTGATGCTTTTGAACTGTGGTATTGGAGAAGACTCTTGAGAGTCCCTTGGACTGCAAAGTCAAACCAGTCTATCCTAAAGGAAATCAGTCCTAAATATTCATTGGAAGGTCTGATGCTGAAGCTGAAACTCCAGTACTTTGGGCACGTGATGCAAAGAACTAACACATTGGAAAAGAGTCTGATGCTGGGAAAGGTTGAAGGCAGGAGGAGAAGGGGATGGCAGAGAATGAGATGATTGAATAGCATCGCCAATTCAGGGGACATGAGTTTGAGCAAGCTCTGGGGGATGGTGAAGGACAGGGAAGCCTGGCAAGTTGCAGTTCATGGGGATGCAAAGAGTAAGACATGACTAGCAACTGAAGAGCAACCCAAATGCTGAGAAAATCTTATGATTTTTCTCCTTATTCTGAAGATGTGGTGTATTATGATTCTTCCTCAAAAGTTTGACAATCATACAGTTATAGAATAAGTGACACACTTTCTTTTTCTAACATTTTGGGTTTGATGGCATCTGGTCCTATCACTTCATGGCAAACAGATGGGGGAAATTTGTAAACAGTGTCAGATTTCATTTTCTTGGGCTCCAACATCAGTGCGGGCAGTGACTGCAGCCAGAAATTAAAGATGCTTCAGTTCAGTCAGTTCAGTCGCTCAGTCATGTCTGGCCACCTGATAAGAGGGCTACTCATATCAACAAGAGTCTGAAATGCAGTACTTGGGTGCGATCTCAAAAATGACAGAATGATCTCTGTTAATTTCCAAGGCAAACCACTCATTATCACAATAATCCAAGTCTATGCCCCAACCACTAATGCTGAAGAAGCTGAAGTTGAATGGTTCTATGAAGAAAATATGCTTACTCCTTGGAATAGCTATGACAAACCTAGACTGTATTGAAAAGTAGAGACATCACTTTCCTGACAAGAGTCTGAATAGTCAAAGCTTTGGTTTTTCCAGTAGTCACAAATGGATGTGAGAGCTGCACCATAAAGAAGGCCGACCACTGAGGAACTGGTGCTTTTGAACTGTGGTGCTGGAGAAGACTCCTGAGAGTGCCTTGGACTGTAAGGAAATCAAACCAGTCAATCGTAAAGGTAAGCAGTCCTGAATATTCTTTTGAAGGACTGATGCTGAAGCTGAAGCTCCAATACTTTAGCCACCTGATGTGAAGAATTGACTCATTAGAAAAGACCCTGATGCTGGGAAAGATTGAAGGCAAGAGGAGAGGGGACGACAGAGGATGAGATAGTTGGATGGCATCACCGACTCAATGGATATGAGTTTGAGTAAACTCTGAGAGTTGGTGTTGGACAGGGAGGTCTGGCATTCAGCATTTCATAGGATCACAAAGAGTTAGACACGACTTAGCAATTGAATAACAGCAATATTTTATATAAGGTATTTAACATTTACTTTTTATAAGAGCTATTGGACTATTTTGTAATTGAAATTTTCCTTTCCTTTAAGGTCCTTGTCTAGTTTTGGTGTCAGCAAGCCATAAAGGGACTTTCCTAGTGATCCAATGGTTAAGAATCTGTTTTGCAATGCAGGAGATGTAGGTTCAATCCCTTGTCAGGGAACTAGGATCCACATGTTTCAGGGCAACTAAGCCCATGTGCTATAACCAGAGTTTGTGCATGTCACCAAACGCTCCCAAATGCCACAGCTAAGACCTTGTGCAGCTGAATAGATAAATGTTATATTAAAAAGGAAACCATAGAATAAGTTATTTGATAAGTATATATTCTTTTTATTTTCTTTGAAATTTGTTATTTAAAATACATAATTAAATTAACATTATATTTTACTTCTATGCTTAGAAAAATTCACCAGCAAACCATATGAGCCTGGAGTTATCTTTGTGTGTACAAAGTTGCATTTTTGGAGCATTTTATCCATTTCATTAAAAATTTTCAAATTTACTGGCTTGGAGTTATTCATAAAAACTACTCGTTATTTTTTAAAAGTCTGTAAAAACTATAGAAACTATTGTATGTTTATCTTTTTGTTCCTGATAATGGTAGTTTATACCTTTCCTTGCTTTTGTTTTTTCTTGATTGATCTTGCTATCACTTTTATTAGTCTTAAAAAGAAAGAAAAAACTTTGTTTCTCTAGATTCTTCCCCANATTTTTTAAAAGTCTGTAAAAGCTATAGAAACTATTGTATGTTTATCTTTTTGTTCCTGATAATGGTAGTTTATACCTTTCCTTGCTTTTGTTTTTTCTTGATTGATCTTGCTATCACTTTTATTAGTCTTAAAAAGAAAGAAAAAACTTTGTTTCTCTAGATTCTTCCCCAGTGTTCTTAAAAAATTCATTGACGTGGGTTCTTCTTCCTCGTTTTTGCTTTTTTTAAGCTGAATTTTGCCTCCCCCCCGCCAAGCTCCTTGAGATTGATACCTAGATAAGGCATTTTCTCCTTTACATATGTGTTTAAGGACTTATTAAATTTGTATTTAAGCTTAGCTCTGAATTCACCCCATGAAATCTGATTAGTTATAGTTCTACTTTCATTCAGTTTAAACTATTTTTAAATTTCCTTTAGGATTTCTATTTTGACCCATTTGTAAGTAGGAATATATTAGCTGATTTACAAACATATGAGGATTTTCCAGTTACTTTTGTTTCTAGTTTAATTCCACTGCTGCTGGAGAATGCACTATGTATAAATTCAATACTCATAAATCTTTTGAGACTTGCATTATAGTTCACATATGATCAATTAGTCCACATATGATCAATTTTGGTAAATGTTCAATTTACACTTGAAACAATGTGTTTCATGCAGATATTGGAAGCAGGATTCTCTTCATGTCAATTAGGTGAAAGTGAAAGTTGCTCAGTTGTGTCCAACACTTTGTGACCCCATGGACTATACAGTCCATGGAATTCTCCAGGCCAGAATACTGGAGTTGGTAGCCTTTCCCTTCTCCAGAGGATCTTCCCAACCCAGGGATCAAACCCAGGTCTCCCACACTGCAGGCGGATTCTTTACCAGGTGAGCTACTTGACTGTGTCAGTTCAGTTCAGTTGCTGAGTCATGTCCGACTGTTTGCAACCCCATGAATCGCAGCACGCCAGGCCTCCCTGTCCATCACCAACTCCCGGAGTTCACTCAGACTCACGTGTGGATCACAACAAATTGTGGAAAATTCTTAAAGAGATGGGAACACCAGACCACCTTACCTACTTCCTGAGAAATCTGTATGCAAGTCAAAAAGCAACAGTTAGAACCAGACATGGAACAACGGAATGGTTCCAAATTGGGAAAGGATTTTGTCAAGGCTGTATATTGTCAACTTGCTTATTTAACTTATATGCAGAGTACATCATGAGAAACGCTGGGCTGGATGAAGCATAAGCTGGAATCAAGATTGCCGGGAGAAATATCAATAACCTCAGATATGCAGATGACACCACCCTTATGACAGAAAACAAAAAGGAGCTGAAGAGCCTCTTGATGAAAGTGAAAGAGGAGAATGAAAAAGCTGCCTTAAAACTCAATATTGAAAAAAACTAAAATCATGGCATCACTTCATGGCAAATAGATGGGGAAATATAGGAAACAGGCTTTATTTTCTTGGGCTCCAAAATCACTGCAGACAGTGACTGCAGCCATAAAATTAAAAGACACTTGCTCCATGGAAGAAAATCTATGACAAACTTAGATAGCATATTAAAAAGCTGACATTGCCCACAAAGGTATCTCTAGTCAATGCTATGGTTTTTCCAATACTCATGTATGGATGTGAGAGCTGGACCATAAAGGAAGCTGAGCACTGAAGAATTGATGCTTTTGAACTGTGATGTTCTAGAAGACTCTTGAGAGTCCCTTGGACTGCAAGGAGATCAAACCAGTCAATCCTAAAGGAAATCAGTCCTGAATATTCATTGGAAGGACTGTTGCTGAAGCTGAAACTCCAATACTTTTGTCACCTGATGCAAATAACTGCTTTATTTCAAAAGACCCTGATGTTGGCAAAGACTGAGGCAGGAAGAGAAGGGGCCGACAGAGGATGAGATGGTTAGATGGCATCACAGACTCGATGGACATGAGTTTGAGCAACTTCCAGGAGATTGTTATGGACAGGGAATACTGTTTTGCTGCAGCATAAGGGGTTGCAAAGAGTCTGATACAACTGAGCAACTGAACTGAACTGAACTAAGTCTTTGTTGTCTCCTAATTCAAACATATTCTCTCTATGTCTGTCAAAATATTTTTAGTTTCCTAGTTGCTATCTTTCCCTCCTTCAATGCCCCTTATAGGTATTCAGTTTTGTCTTTTTTCCCTTGATTATTTTCTCATTTCAGTTTTTTCCCCCGAAATTATCTTTTCCATCTTCTACTTCCTTATTTATCCATATTCAACTGACTCTCACTTCATTACTTCCCTTTTTATGTTTCTATTTCTGTTCTAAGGGTTTTCAAAATATTTGTAAATACTTGTGTTGATATTTTAATACAGTTTAGAGTGCTATGTAATTTCCTTTTCCATCACAATTTTTTCTCTCCTGTGTGGTTTTTTTTTTGGGGGGGGGAGGGACAGAATGGCGTTTTCATTACCTTCACATACTTATTCTCCTTTTATGTTTCATTTTGGTACCAATTTTCAGTAGATGAAGACTGTTTATAAATTTTTCCATGGAGAGGACTGGTGGTTGGATAGTATCATGATTCATAGTCTAAGGTCTGACAAAATATTTCTAACAAAACATGGNCTTGACTGTGTCAGTTCAGTTCAGTTGCTGAGTCATGTCCGACTGTTTGCAACCCCATGAATCGCAGCACGCCAGGCCTCCCTGTCCATCACCAACTCCCGGAGTTCACTCAGACTCACGTGTGGATCACAACAAATTGTGGAAAATTCTTAAAGAGATGGGAACACCAGACCACCTTACCTACTTCCTGAGAAATCTGTATGCAAGTCAAAAAGCAACAGTTAGAACCAGACATGGAACAACGGAATGGTTCCAAATTGGGAAAGGATTTTGTCAAGGCTGTATATTGTCACCTTGCTTATTTGACTTATATGCAGAGTACATCATGAGAAACGCTGGGCTGGATGAAGCATAAGCTGGAATCAAGATTGCCGGGAGAAATATCAATAACCTCAGATATGCAGATGACACCACCCTTATGACAGAAAACAAAAAGGAGCTGAAGAGCCTCTTGATGAAAGTGAAAGAGGAGAATGAAAAAGCTGCCTTAAAACTCAATATTGAAAAAAACTAAAATCATGGCATCACTTCATGGCAAATAGATGGGGAAATATAGGAAACAGGCTTTATTTTCTTGGGCTCCAAAATCACTGCAGACAGTGACTGCAGCCATAAAATTAAAAGACACTTGCTCCATGGAAGAAAATCTATGACAAACTTAGATAGCATATTAAAAAGCTGACATTGCCCACAAAGGTATCTCTAGTCAATGCTATGGTTTTTCCAATACTCATGTATGGATGTGAGAGCTGGACCATAAAGGAAGCTGAGCACTGAAGAATTGATGCTTTTGAACTGTGATGTTCTAGAAGACTCTTGAGAGTCCCTTGGACTGCAAGGAGATCAAACCAGTCAATCCTAAAGGAAATCAGTCCTGAATATTCATTGGAAGGACTGTTGCTGAAGCTGAAACTCCAATACTTTTGTCACCTGATGCAAATAACTGCTTTATTTCAAAAGACCCTGATGTTGGCAAAGACTGAGGCAGGAAGAGAAGGAGCCGACAGAGGATGAGATGGTTAGATGGCATCACAGACTCGATGGACATGAGTTTGAGCAACCTCCAGGAGATTGTTATGGACAGGGAATACTGTTTTGCTGCAGCATAAGGGGTTGCAAAGAGTCTGATACAACTGAGCAACTGAACTGAACTGAACTAAGTCTTTGTTGTCTCCTAATTCAAACATATTCTCTCTATGTCTGTCAAAATATTTTTAGTTTCCTAGTTGCTATCTTTCCCTCCTTCAATGCCCCTTATAGGTATTCAGTTTTGTCTTTTTTCCCTTGATNCTGAACTGAACTGAACTAAGTCTTTGTTGTCTCCTAATTCAAACATATTCTCTCTATGTCTGTCAAAATATTTTTAGTTTCCTAGTTGCTATCTTTCCCTCCTTCAATGCCCCTTATAGGTATTCAGTTTTGTCTTTTTTCCCTTGATTATTTTCTCATTTCAGTTTTTTTCCCCGAAATTATCTTTTCCATCTTCTACTTCCTTATTTATCCATATTCAACTGACTCTCACTTCATTACTTCCCTTTTTATGTTTCTATTTCTGTTCTAAGGGTTTTCAAAATATTTGTAAATACTTGTGTTGATATTTTAATACAGTTTAGAGTGCTATGTAATTTCCTTTTCCATCACAATTTTTTCTCTCCTGTGTGGTTTTTTTTTGGGGGGGGGAGGGACAGAATGGCGTTTTCATTACCTTCACATACTTATTCTCCTTTTATGTTTTATTTTGGTACCAATTTTCAGTAGATGAAGACTGTTTATAAATTTTTCCATGGAGAGGACTGGTGGTTGGATAGTATCATGATTCATAGTCTAAGGTCTGACAAAATATTTCTAACAAAACATGATCGACTGGAGAAGGGTATGGCAAACTGCTTTAGCATTCTTGCCTTGAGAACCTCATGAACTGTATAAAAAGGCCAAAAGATATAACAGTGAAAGATGAACTCCCCAGGTCAGTATGTGCTCAATATGCTACTGGAGAAGAGCAGAGAAATAGCTCCAGAAGGAAATGAAAAGGCTGAGCTAAAGCAGAAACAGTGCCCAGCTGTGAACGTGTATGGTGGTGAAAGTAAAGTCTAATGCTGTAAAGAACAGTATTGCACAGGAACCTGTAATGTTAAGTCCATGAATAAACAAAAGTAACAAGTCAGGTGAACCTGGAGTAACAGGCCAGTTTGGCCTTGGAGTGCAAAATGAAGCAGGGTAAAGGCTAACAGATTTGCCAAGAAAACGCACAAACTCCTCTTCCAACAACACAAGAGACCACTCTATACATGGACATCACCAGATGGTCAATACCAAAATCAGACTGATTATATTCTTTGCAACTGAAGATGGAGAAGCTTTATACAGTCAACAAAAACAAGACAGAGAGCTGACTGTGGCTCAGATAATGAATTCCTTATTGCAGAATTCAGACTTAAATTGAAGGAAGTAGGAAATAGAGAAAACCACTAGGCTTTTCATGTATGATATGAATCAAATCCCATGCGATTATGCAGTGGAAGTGACAGATTCGAGGGAAAAGGTCTGATAGACAGAGTGCCCAAAGACCTGTGCATGGAGGTTTGTAACATTTTACAGGAGGTAGTGATCAAAACCATCTCCAAGAAAAAGAAATTCATAAAGGCAAAATGGTTGTCTGAAGACAACTTACAAATAACTAAGAAAAGAGAAATGAAAGGCAAAGGAGACAAGGAAAGATATACCCATCTGAATGTGGAGTTCCAAAGAAGAGCAAAGGGAGATAAGAAAGCCTTCCTAAGTGACTGATACAAAGAAACAGAGGAAAACTACAGAATGGGAAAGACTAGAGAGCTCTTCAAGAAAATTAGAGATAACAAAGGAAGATAGAACCAGTATGGACCTAAAATATAAGCTGAAGATACTACAAAGATGTGGCAAGAATACACAGACAAACTAAACAAACAAGATCTTAATGACCCGGATAACCATGATGGTGTGATCACTCACCTGGAACCAGACATCCTAGAATGCAAAGTCAAGTGTGCCTTAGGTAACATTACTATGAACACAGCTAGTGGGGGTGATGGGAATTCAGCTGAGCTATTTCAAATCCTAAAAGATGATACTGTGAAAGTGCTGCACTCACATGCCAGAAAATTTAGAAAACTCATCAGTGGCCACAGGACTGGAAATGGTCAGTTTTCATTCTAATCCCAAAAAAGAGCAATGCCAAAAAATGTTCAAACTATTGCAGAATTGTACTCAATTCGCATGACAGCAAAGTAATTTTCAAAATCTTCCAAGCTAAGCGTCAACGTATGTGAATCAATAACTTCCAAATGTACACACTGGATTAGAAAAGGTGATAGAACTAGAGACCAAATTTCCAACATCCATTTGCTCATAGAAAAAGTGAGGAAATTCCAGAAGAACATCTACCTCTGCTTTACTGACTACCCTAAAGTCTTTGACTGTGGATCACACAAAAAATGGAAAATTCTTCAAGAGATGGGAATAGCAGACCTCTTAATCTGCTTCCTGGAAATTGGTATGCAGGTCATGAAGCAACAGCTAGAACCAAACATGAAACAATGGACTAGTTCAAAATTGGGAAATGAGTACATCAAGGCTGAAAACTCAACATTCAAAAAATGAAGATCACGGCATTTGGTTCCATCACTTCATGACAAATAGATGTGGAAACAAAGGAAACAGTGAGAGACTTTATTTTCTTGGGTTCCAAAATCCTTGCAGATGGTTGCTGCAGCCATGAAATAAAAAGATGCTTGCTTCTAGACAGTGTATTAAAAAGCAGAGACATTGCTGACAAAGGTCTATATAGTCAAATGTATGTTTTTTCCAGTGTCCATGTATGGATGTGAAGGTTGGACTGTAAAGATGGCTAGACATTTAAAAAGTGATACTTTCTAACTGTGGTACTGGAGAAGACTCTTGAGAGTCCCCTGGACTGCAAAGAGAACTAACCAGTCAATCCTAAAGGAAATCAAACCTGAATATTCATTCATTGGAAGGACTGATGCTAAAGCTGAAACTCCAATACTTTGGCTACTTTTAGCTCTACTTGTGAAGAGCTACTTCATTGGAAAAGACCCCAATACTGGAGAAGATTAAAGGCAGGAGGAGAAGGGGCTGACAGAGCATGAGATGGTTGGATGGAATCACAGACTTGATGGACATGAGTTTGACCAAGCTTCTGGAGATAATGAAGGACAGGGAAGCCTGGCATGCTGCAGTTCATGGGGTCACAAAGAATCAGACACGACTGAGTGACTGAACATTAGCAACAAGTTTAAGATCATCCATTTCTGCTATTAAAGTACCAAATGCAGATTCAAATTGAAGAAAGTAGGGAAAACCGCTAGATCATTCAGGTGGACCTCAATCAAATCACTTATGATTATACAGTGGAAGTGAGAAATAGATTTAAGGGCCTAGATCTGATAGATAGAGTGC
>SJYW01027879.1:0-63600 GCA_006410735.1 Raphicerus campestris
TTCTTTCACAGCTATTTGTAAGGCCTCCGTGGACAGCCATTTTGCTTTTTTGCATTTGTTTTCCGTGGGGATGGTCTTGGTCCCTGTCTCCCATACAATGTCATGAACCTCATTCTATAGTTCATCAGGCACTCTTATCTATCAGATCTAGGCCCTTAAATTGATTTCTCACTTCCACTGCATAATCATAAGGGATTTAACTCTAAGCAACGCCATGGACTGTAGCCTTCCAGGTTCCTCCATCCATGGGATTTTCCAGGCAAGTGTACTGGAGTGGGGTGCCATTGCCTTCTCTGAATGTCAGTGTAGACCTCTTTAATACTCTTTAATACTATGTAGAATAAAGCCAGGTTGTCCCTAAGAGGGAGAAACAAACCTTCTAGCTCCTGCCCATCACTCAGGTGTGAAGAGTTATCCCTGAGGCCTTAACTTGCTAGCATCTCTGACCTTCCCATCAATACTTGCTTCTTTAGTCTGAGAGGGTCCTCAGACAGACTTGCAATGAAGTTCTTGGCCTGAATGAGAATGATAAGAGATGAGGAACATGAGTGGGGCAGAATATGTCTGTTAAGGAAGGATTCTTATGGGAGAAGTGAATTTCAGAACATAGATAGAACATGGGAGAGAAGATAGGAAAACTAGGGGGGAAAAGCAGGGGATTTTTATCAGAAGTGAGCAAAGATTTTCATCTTCTTGTGCTTAGATTCAGTTCAGTTCAGTGACTCAGTCGTGTCCGACTCTTTGTGACCCCATGAATTGCAGCATGCTGGGCCTCTCTGAACATCACCAACTCCCAGAGTTCAGTCACACTCACGTCCATCAAGTCACCGATGCCATCCAGCCATCTCATCCTCTGTCATCCGCTTCTCCTCCTGCCCCCCAATCCCTCCCAACATCAGAGTCTTTTCCAATGAGTCAACTCTTCGCATGAGGTGGCCAAAGTACTGGAGTTTCAGCTTTAGCATCATTCCTTCCAAAGAAATCCCAGGGCTGATCTCCTTCAGAATGGACTGGTTGGATCTCCTTGCAGTCCAAGGGACTCTCAAGAGCTTTCTCCAACACCACAGTTCAAAAGCATCCATTCTTCAGTGCTCAGCTTACTTCATAGCCCAACTCTCACATTCATACATGACTACTGGAAAAACCATAGCCTGACTAAATGGACCTTAGTTGGCAAAGTAATGTCTCTGCTTTTTAATATGTTATCCAGGTTGGTCATAACTTTTCTTCCAAGGAGTAAGCGTCTTTTAATTTCATGGCTGCAGTCACCATCTGCAGTGATTTTGGAGCCCCCCCAAAATAAAGTCTGACATTGTTTCCACTGTTTCCCCATCTGTTTCCCATGAAGTGATGGGATTAGTTGCATGTAAATGAAAAGTCATTGTTTGATGAGATGGTGAGAGGCTGATGAGAAAGTGTGCGCAGTTGGAACTGTGGATTTAGTGCTTCCACATTGGGATTAACCCATGCAATACAATTAAAACCAAACATAAGAATTGATTTATAGGTCAAATTTTTGTGAGTTTCTTATTTCCTATTTGTCAAAAATGTGATGAATTTAACCATGGAGCACATTAGCTACAAGAAACTATGAAAATGATAAATGTAAAAGATGTAGAGACTGGGTAGATGAAGCCACTTCAGAAATTAGTATACTGGTACTTCCTTTCTGAACACTGGTAGGACGTTCGTAGTTTTATGCGTAAAAAAGTCAAATTATCTTCACGAGGTGAAGATAAACCAGTAATAGGTGGCTTTAGGAAGATAAAATAATTCTTTTTCAGATCAGTTTATGTGGATTGACTCATGTTATTATAAATCATTGTCAGACATATCTTGTTTAACCTCAGCAGTTATAAGAAGAGAGGTCAGTGATTCTACTTGTAGAAAGGAAAAGGCTAGAATTTTCAAAGTAATTGCTTTATTTTATGAGGTTAGTTCTTTATTATTTATTGAAGAAAGGATTGTCCATAATAATGTAATTATGGAGCATGTACTAAGATAGTCAAAATATGCATTTTGAATACTNAAAGGCTAGAATTTTCAAAGTAATTGCTTTATTTTATGAGGTTAGTTCTTTATTATTTATTGAAGAAAGGATTGTCCATAATAATGTAATTATGGAGCATGTACTAAGATAGTCAAAATATGCATTTTGAATACTAAACACTAGGTTCTGGAAAAGTTACAGTGATGTTTCAATTTGCACAGTGATATTTTGGAGAAAGACATTATTTCAGTGACAATATAATATAATTTCTGTATTTTAGGGGAAAGTTCTGGCCTTTTTTTTTCAACTGCAGAAGTCTGAGTCTGGCTTAAGAAAAGGGCAAATCTGAAGGATGAAATTTAGCAGTGCTGTTATAATGCTGCAAATCTGCTAAATAGTTTGTTCTTTTGCACTGTTGAGACTTTTTAACTAAAGAGGTTAAAAAAAATCACAAAGATGATTAAAGACAGAAAATATGACCCATGAGGGAAAAGGTGAAAGAATCAAAGTTATTTGGCCTCCAGACTAAAGGTCATTTTCATAATTGTCTTTAAGTACTTGTACAGCATTTACCCACACTATGATACACCACATAAATGTCTTCATCTAGAAAAAAGGAAGATGAGCCGAAATTGTAGTATAATGAATTTAAT
The DNA here is from genome assembly GCA_006410735.1 of Raphicerus campestris. Taxonomy (NCBI): domain Eukaryota; kingdom Metazoa; phylum Chordata; class Mammalia; order Artiodactyla; family Bovidae; genus Raphicerus; species Raphicerus campestris. The sequence goes on from SJYW01027879.1 coordinate 2,644, forward strand.
TAGATTGTAAGGAAGAGTTTGGGGGAGGAACAGTAAAGTAATTTAATTGTAATGATCATCAACTGATGAAAGCTTTGGGTCTTCTATTGAGTTCTTTAAAATGTAGGAAATAACTACGTTTGATATTGACTTAGAGAAAAAGAAAAAGGCTCTATTTTTTGCCATTTTTAGCATTTACCTGGCCATTCAATGTGAAGAGTCATTTCAGTATTCACCTTGCATGCTTCTGAGTATCGACTATTCCTATTTATTTTATTATTAATACATTTTTATTTTTTAGATTTTAGGTTATCAGAATAATATCACACTTAATGGCACCCCACTCCAGTACTCTTGCCTGGAAAATCCCATGGACAGAGGAGCCTGGTGGGCTGCAGTCCATGGGGTCGCTAAGAATCGGACACAACTGAGCAACTTGACTTTCACTTTTCACTTTCATGCATTGGAGAAGGAAATGGCAACCCACTCCAGTGTTCTTGCCTGGAGAATCCCAGGGATGGGGGAGCCTGGTAGGCTGCCATCTCTGGGGTCACACAAAGTCGGACACGACTGAAGCGACTTAGCAGCAGCAGCAGATAGGGGCAAAAGCGCAAATCTGAATTTCTGGAGAGGAAGACCATAGAGGTAAAGTACCATGCTCATTTCATCATTTGGGTGCGTATTGTCACACGATTTCATATTTGGTACTGGCCTTGATCACCATTTGGGTGCATACTGTCAACACGATTTCATATTTGGTACTGGCCTTGATCACCTGGCTGCAGCAGTTTTGGTCAGGCTTGTTCTCTCTTTTGACTGCACTGGGTCTTCACTGTGGCCTGAGGGCTCTCTCCAGCTGTGATGTGCAGGTTTCTCTTGTGGATCGCAGGCTCTAGAGTGCTTGGGCTTGGCAGTTGTGGGGCATGGGCTTGGTTGCTCTGCAGCATGCAAAATCTTAGTGCCTCAACCAGGGATTGAACTCTTGTCACCTGCATTGCAAGGTGGATTCTTTACCACTACGTCAACAGGGAAGTCTTCGTATCTTCTTAATTAGATTCATTCGTAGGTATTTTATTCTTTTTGATGTGGTTGTAAATGGGAATGTTTTCTTGGTTTCTATTTCTGATATTTTGTTGTTAGCGTATAAACAAACAGATTTCTGCATATTAATTTTATATCCTACAACCTTACTGAATTCATTTATAAATTCTAGGAGTTTTTTTTTTTTTTTTTGATGATGTCTTTAGGATTTCATAGTATCATGCCATCTGCAAACAATGCCAGTTTTACTTCTTCCTACTGATTTGGATTTCTTTTTCTTGTCTAAATGCTGTGGTTAAGACTTTCCATATTATGCGGAATAAAATTGGTGAGAGTGGTCATCCTAGTCTTGTTCCTGTTCTTAGACAAAATGCTTTCAGCTTTTCAATGTTTTGTATGATACTGGCTGCATGTTTATTGTGTGCATGCATGCTTAATAAGTCGTGTCCAACTCTCTGCGGCCCTTTGGACTGTAGCCCACCAGGCTCCTCAGTCCAAGGGATTCTCCAGGCAAGAATACTGGAGGGGGTTGCCATGCCCTCCTCCAGAGGATCTTCCTGACTCAGAGGTTGAACTGCATTGCTGGTGGATTCTTTAGCTGCTGGGCCATTGGTTTGTCATATATGGCCTTTATTATGATGAGGTGTACAGTCCATTGGTGGGCTCAAAATGAGTCCTTCTTCATCAGTATTTTGGAATAGTTTGAGAAAAATAGGTGTTAACTCATTTTTAACTGCTTGGTAAGCCGTCTGGTGTTGGTATTTAGTTTGCTGGAAGTTTTTAAAATTGCTGATAAATTTCATTGCTGGTAATTGGCCTGCTCATGTTTTGTATTTCTCTTGATTCAGTCTGGGGACATTTCTATGAATTTAGAAATCTAAATTCTAAATCCATTTGCTCTAAGATGCCCATTTTATGGAGTTTTGTTGCTGTTGTTGTAGCCATCCTAATGGATATGAGTTGACATCTCACTGTGATTTTGATTTTGATTTCCATAGTGATTAGTGATGTTGAATATTTTTCATATGCTTGCTGGCCATTAGTATATCTTTTTTAGAGAAATATCTATTCATATATTTTGCCCATTTTTAAACTGGCTTGTTTCTTTTGCTATTGTTGCATTATTAAGAATTCTTTATATATTCTGGATATTGATCTCTTAACAGATAAATGATTTGCAAGTATTTCTCATATTTTTGGTTGCCTTTTCACTCTGTTAATTGAGTGCTTTGAAGCACAGAAGTTTACATTTTATTTAGTGCAATTTATCTAGTTTTACTTTTGTCCCCTATACTTTTGTTGTCACATCCAAGAAACTTTTGTCATTTGCAGTGTCATAAAACTTTCCCACATATTCTCTTCTAAGAGTTTTATAGGTTTATGTTTTATGTTTAGATTTTGATCCACTTCAATTTTTTATTTAAGGCTTCCCTGGTGGCTCAGATGTTAAAGCGTCTGCCTGCAATGCGGGAGACCTGAGTTCGATCCCTGGGTTGGGAAGATCCCCTGGAGAAGGAAATGGCAACCCACTCCAGTATTCTTGCCTGGAGAATCCCATGGAGGAGCCTGGTGGGCTACAGTCCACAGGGTCACAAATAGTTGGACATGACTGAGTGACAACTTTCACTTTCAAATTTTTTATTATGTGACATGAGTCCAAATTCCTTTTCCCCCATATGTTTATACACTTTCCCCGACATCATTTGTTGAAAATACTCTTTTCTCCACTGAATGATCTTGGCATCCTTGTCAAAAGTTATTTGACTGTGTACCTGAAATTTTATTTCTGGCTTCCCTATTTTATTTCATTGGTATATATGTCTGTGGGAAGGTACCCTTTAAAATACATTTTATGTCTGAAATATCTTTAAAAATATCATCAAAACTAGCTAATATTTTGGCTGGGTAGAGAATTGAGTTTCCTTTTATAATTTAAAGGCATTATTCTACTAAATTTTATCTTCTAGGGTTGCTGTTTAAAACCAGTAAGCTGGACGTTCGATGTAACCTTTCAATCTGGAAATTCAAGGTCTTTTTTTCTGTTGAAATTTCTTGTAATATTTCTTAAATGATTTTCTTCCTTCTACTGTCTCTCTTCTCTCTTTTGGGCATATATTATATGGGTGTTGCACTTCATGAACTAATTCTCTCCTCTCTTATTTTCTTTCTTGTTTCCATTTCTTTTTCTTGTTGCTGACTTTCTAGGGATTGGTACACACTTATCTTGCAATCCTTCACCGATATTTTTAATTTTTTGCCTTCATGAATGTTGCTTCCGAAACTGCTTTATTGCATCCTTTATATTTTTACAGAGTCAGTATTTTCTCTATTTTTTCAAGATGAATAATATATTTTTGAAGTTTTATTCTCCCTCCATAGTCTCAGTTTCTTTTATTTTGATCCTGTTTTCTTATCTTCCAAGTTATAAGTCTTGCTCAGGGGTCTGATAATTCTTGGTTCCCAGTTCCCAGTTAAAAATGGGGGACAAAAGTCATATTGGTAACTTTGACAGATTGTCAGGAATTGTGAACTTTGAATTTCTCTCTGGGGTAGGATTTCTCAACCTCAGCACTATTTAAAATTGAGGATAGATTTTTTTTCTTTTTTTTTTGTCATTAGAGGTGGAGACTGTCCTGATACATAGCAGCATTCCTGACCTTTACCTGCTAGATGCTAGTAACACTCCTTTCTGTTGTGTCAGCAAAATGTGTCCAGATATTGATAAATTTTTCCCAGGGGGAGTGGGGTGGGAAAATTGCTACCAGTTGAATACTACTGCTTTACTGTAGGCTGCTTCTTAAAAAAAACTTCCTATAACTGGGCTTCCTAGGTGGTGCCTTTGGAGAAGGCAATGGCATCCCACTGCAGTACTCTTGCCTGGAAACTCCCATGGATGGAGGAGCCTGGTAGGCTGCAGTCCATGGGGTCCCTGAGTCAGACACGACTGAGCGACTTCACTTTCACTTTTCACTTTCATGCACTGGAGAAGGAAATGACAACCCTCTCCAATGTTCTTGCCTGGAGAATCCCAGGGATGGCGGAGCCCAGTGGGCTGCCGTCTGTGGGGTCGCACAGAGTCGGACACGACTGAAGCGACTTCGCAGCAGGAGCAGCAGCAGGTGGGGCCATTAGCAAAGAATCCGCCTGCCAATGCAGGAGACACAACAGATGCGGGTTCAATCCCTGGATTGAGAAGACCTCCTGGAGTGGGAAATGGCAACCTATTCCAGTATTGTTTCTTGGAAAATCCCAAGGACAGAGAAGCCTGGAGGGCCAAAGGTTTACAAAGGTTCAAAGGTTTACAAAGAGTTGGACATGACTGAATAAGCACGTGTGCAGGTGAGTGCAAGCGCGCGCACACACACGCACACACACACACACACACACACGCACACACGCACACACGCACACCCTCCTAACTTCTCTTGGGCTAGTCAGGCTTCCAGGAGAGAACCTTCTAATCACTTGTTTGTAGGATAAAGATGTGATTGTCAGGCTTCTGAGAGCTCAATGGGGCAAGGGTATTGGGAATCTCTGCATTTATATTCGNTCAACAATATGTGAACTGTGAACTTCCAGATGTTCAAGCTGGTTTTAGAAAAGGCAGAGGAACCAGAGATCAAATTGCTTATATCCACTGGATCATCAAAATAGCAAAAGTTCCAGAAAAATATTTACTTCTGCTTTATTGACTATGACAAAGCCTTTGACTGTTTGGATCACAACAAACGGTAGAAAATTCTGAAAGAGATGGGAATACCAGACCACCTTACCTTCCTCCTGAGAAATCTGTATGCAGGTCAAGAAGCAACAGTTAGAACTGGATATGGAACAACAGACTAGTTCCAAATTGGGAAAGGAATATGTCGAGGCTGTATATTGTCACCATGCTTATTTAACTTATATGCAGAATCATGAGAAATGCCAGGCTGGATGAAGCTCAAACTAGAATCAAGATTTCCAGGAGAAATGACAGTAACCTCAGATGTGCAGATGACACCACCACCCTTATGGCAGAAAGTGAAGAAGAACTAAGGAGCTTCTTGATGAAAGTGAAAGAGCAGAGTGAAAAAGTTGGCTTAAAGCTCAACATTCAGAGAACTAAGATCATGGCATCTGGTCCCATCACTTCATGGCAAATAGATGAGGAAACAATGGAAACAGTGAGAGACTTTATTGTGGGGGCGGGGCTCCAAAAATCACTGCAGATTGTGACTGTAGCCATGAAATTAAAAAATACTTGCTCCTTGGAAGAAAAGCTATGAACAACCTAGACAGTATATTAAAAAGCAGAGTCATTGCTTTGCTGACAAAATCTGTCTAGTCAAAGCTATGGTTTTTCCAGTAGTCAGGCATGGATGTGAGAGTTGGACTATAAAGAAAGCTGAGTGCCAAAGAATTGATGCTTTTGAATTGTGGTGTTGGAGAAGACCCTTGAGAGTGCCTTGGACTGCAGGGAGATCAAACCAATCAATCCTAAAGGAAATCAGTCCTGAATATTCTTTGGAAGGACTGATCTGAAGCTGAAACTCCAATACTTTGGCCACCTGATGGGAAGAACTGACTCATTAGAAAAGATCTTGAGGCTGAGAAAGATTGAAGGCAGGAGGAGAAGGGGACAACAGAGGATGAGATGGTTGGATGGCATCACCAACTCGATGGACATGAGTTTGAGCAAGCCCCGGGAGTTGGTGATGGACAGGAAGGCTTGGCATGCTGCAGTCCACGGGATCGCAAAGAGTGAGACACAACAGAGTAATTGAACTGAACTATTTGTATTTTAAGTCACAATGGGAAAATTGAAAATTCTTATTATTTGTGTAAACCATGGAAGATTTTAAATGTGGTGTTGTTTTGGCAATGTTTTAAATTTGAGTGACATTTTTTTCTGATAAGAATTTTTATCAAGACATTTAATTTTGGGATTTTGAAACATTTGTCATAATACATTATGCCTAATCATAGTATTTCTTTTCTAGGACTATTGTGAATGTGTAGATTTATGTTTAGGGACAAGGGAATAATTTATTTATATAATAATATTAAATCCAGTTTTAGCTCCCTATTTTAGACACTTAATACTTGCAGAAATCCATGTTATATTTACCACACTGAAGTTTTTTTCTTTTCTTTCTTTTTTTTGAGAGTGACTCTCATTGTTAAGTTGATGTACCCTTAGGGTGCAAATTTTTGTGTTCTGATAAGCAAGTGATTATATTAAGGTGGTGGTGAGGGGGACGACAATCTTGATTCCATTGGGAATCTTGTTGCTGCTGTTGCCAAGTCGTGTCAGTTGTGTCTGACTCTGTGTGGCCCCATAGCCCACCAGGCTCCCGGAAAATCATTTTTCCTATACTGTTGAAGTTTCTTTTTGGTAAACAGTATTTTCCTAAAAGAAAAAGAGTGATGGAGAAATTGAGGGCTGTACATTTCCTCAAATGACCAGCATTGTATGCTGGGTATCTTGCAATGAACAGAGTGAAAACTGTTCATTTTTCATTTTGAAGTAAAATACTTTCCAGAACCTTTAGTTTGTTCGTCCATTTGTTTTGTACATTTCATCACTGTTTGTGGCTCCTGTCTTTTTTCTTTTTTTTAAGTTTTAATACTTTCTATAAAGATTTTGTAAATATGTCAAAAACTAGAGACTCCGCTCTCAGAAATGTGATGGAAGAAAGACTCAGCCAAGAGCGCGAGAGGAGATAACACGGAGCGAAGGCAAGGTTTGAGGGACAGCTGGGGTTGCACAAAGGTCAGACTCTGACCCATTTGGGTTTTGGTCTTGGTCTTTAATCCAGTAGTGATGGTGCAATTCTTTCAACATGAAGCATCGAGTGGACCTTTGGGACTTTTGCCGACTGTATCTGTCTGTTGTGTCAGTTCAGGGGACAGAGCATAAGACATCAATAGATCATAGTTGTGCTGCATTTTTGTGCACAATTTTCAAAGCTTTTCTATTTTATGGCTTAGAGATCTCCTCTACGATGTAATTCAATTCTCTCAGCTCTTGAGATCTGTTGCAAGTTCTGTGCTAATTTCCCTGTCTCCCCTTGTCCCCTACTGGGCTTTAGGCAGTATGATGAGCATTGGAGTCAGAGTTGTGAACCAGTCAATCAGAAGCTCATGGACAGCCTATGATTAAAGTACCTTGAACAATAGCCTCTTAAGGCTGGAAAAGTCTGTTCCAGTATATATTGTGCTGCTTAGTACCAGCTGTAATTTGACTTCAGAAAGCTATAGTTAAGGGAAAGATAAACTTTTCCCTAGAGCCAATTTTACTGCTTAATAATCACCACACAGTATCTGTCTTCAGGCAAAGGTAGTGGGGCTGCAGACTGGCTTCCACTTCATTCCATATGATGTAAAGTGGAAACCAACAAACTAGACAAGCAAAGCAGAATGCAAGCAAGCTAAAATCCCTATCTTTTCTCTGCACTATATTGAAGAGACACTGGGAACAAGAGTAACATTATCATCAATCCATATGAATAAAAAATAAAGATTAAACTTTATTGATGGGATTAACACTTTGGTTTGTAATATTGTCTTTCTGCCTCCTGTAAAAAATTTCTGCATTAGTATTCTGGATGCACAACAATGGCATACTAATTTTATTGGTCCATGGAAACCTGAGACATATAAGGAGTTCACAATGCATNTATTAAGGTGGTGGTGAGGGGGACGACAATCTTGATTCCATTGGGAATCTTGTTGCTGCTGTTGCCAAGTCGTGTCAGTTGTGTCTGACTCTGTGCGGCCCCATAGCCCACCAGGCTCCCGGAAAATCATTTTTCCTATACTGTTGAAGTTTCTTTTTGGTAAACAGTATTTTCCTAAAAGAAAAAGAGTGATGGAGAAATTGAGGGCTGTACATTTCCTCAAATGACCAGCATTGTATGCTGGGTATCTTGCAATGAACAGAGTGAAAACTGTTCATTTTTCATTTTGAAGTAAAATACTTTCCAGAACCTTTAGTTTGTTCGTCCATTTGTTTTGTACATTTCATCACTGTTTGTGGCTCCTGTCTTTTTTCTTTTTTTTAAGTTTTAATACTTTCTATAAAGATTTTGTAAATATGTCAAAAACTAGAGACTCCGCTCTCAGAAATGTGATGGAAGAAAGACTCAGCCAAGAGCGCGAGAGGAGATAACACGGAGCGAAGGCAAGGTTTGAGGGACAGCTGGGGTTGCACAAAGGTCAGACTCTGACCCATTTGGGTTTTGGTCTTGGTCTTTAATCCAGTAGTGATGGTGCAATTCTTTCAACATGAAGCATCGAGTGGACCTTTGGGACTTTTGCCGACTGTATCTGTCTGTTGTGTCAGTTCAGGGGACAGAGCATAAGACATCAATAGATCATAGTTGCGCTGCATTTTTGTGCACAATTTTCAAAGCTTTTCTATTTTATGGCTTAGAGATCTCCTCTACGATGTAATTCAATTCTCTCAGCTCTTGAGATCTGTTGCAAGTTCTGTGCTAATTTCCCTGTCTCCCCTTGTCCCCTACTGGGCTTTAGGCAGTATGATGAGCATTGGAGTCAGAGTTGTGAACCAGTCAATCAGAAGCTCATGGACAGCCTATGATTAAGGTACCTTGAACAATAGCCTCTTAAGGCTGGAAAAGTCTGTTCCAGTATATATTGTGCTGCTTAGTACTAGCTGTAATTTGACTTCAGAAAGCTATAGTTAAGGGAAAGATAAACTTTTCCCTAGAGCCAATTTTACTGCTTAATAATCACCACACAGTATCTGTCTTCAGGCAAAGGTAGTGGGGCTGCAGACTGGCTTCCACTTCATTCCATATGATGTAAAGTGGAAACCAACAAACTAGACAAGCAAAGCAGAATGCAAGCAAGCTAAAATCCCTATCTTTTCTCTGCACTGTATTGAAGAGACACTGGGAACAAGAGTAACATTATCATCAATCCATATGAATAAAAAATAAAGATTAAACTTTATTGATGGGATTAACACTTTGGTTTGTAATATTGTCTTTCTGCCTCCTGTAAAAAATTTCTGCATTAGTATTCTGGATGCACAACAATGGCATACTAATTTTATTGGTCCATGGAAACCTGAGACATATAAGGAGTTCACAATGCATCTATTAATCTATAACACCTTAAACTTTTTGCAAAGAGCTGGATAATTAACAATCATGTAGTGAAGTACACAGTAGTAGTTTCTCCTTAAAACTGAATTACTTTAAGAATGTATTAATACTATAATTAAGAATCATTGATAATTAATTAAGGTAACAACTAAAGCTGTGAAGAAATGTTTGTATACTTTTCTTGGTTGGGATGCTCATTATCTGCTGATTTGGGGCAAGATTTTGATGAAATAGCTAGTATATAAGCTATAATTTGCCTGAGAAATGATCTATGTACATATGATAAAAAAGCTCTCACGTACAATTCTTATAAATGATTCATAGAGTAAAAAGAACAACAACAGCAAGTAAACTACACATTTTAATAGCACACTTTGAAAGTAAAATGTACTTTATAACAATGATGTACATGCACTGAAAAAAGCATGATCTATAAAAGGACCAACTGATAAGCTAGACTTCATCAAAATGAAAAACTTTTTCTCCTCAAAAGAGATTGTAATAGAATGCCATGACAAACTACATGCTGGGAGAAAATATTGGCAAATGTTATATCTGATAAAGGACTTGTACCCAGAATATATAATGAACACTCGGTTCTTAGCAATAAGAAAACAAACAAACAAAAAAATTAAAAAACAAATGGATTTGAAAAGATACTTCACAAAGAAGATAAATAGTTTGCAAATGACCACACAAAAAGATGCTCAACATCATTAGTCATTAGGGAAGTGCAAATTAAAATTCCCAAAGAGATACCACTTTATCCATTAGAATAGAAACAATTAAAAAGATTAACCTTACCAAGTGACTAGATTCCCCTTGGAGTTTAAATATATTGGTAAAAATAACACATGCCTATTTATGGCAGCCCTGCTCAGAGAATCTGGAAAGTTAACTTGCAGAAGAAATCAGGAGAATTAAAGTTGCTTTGAAAATTAAATTGAGTCACAGACAGAATACTTTGAAACTGCGTATGTATCATAGTATTCTTTTCTGGAAAATTGTGTGGATAGAGGAGCCTAGTGAGTCGGACACGACTGAGCAACTTCACTTTCACTTTTCACTTTCATGCTTTGGAGAAGGAAATGGCAACCCACTCCAGTGTTCTTGCCTGGAGAATCCCAGGGACGGGGGAGCCTGGTGGGCTGCCGTCTATGGGGTCACACAGAGTCGGACACGGCTGAAGCCACTTAGCAGCAGCAGCAGCAGCAGTGGGCCACAGGCCATGGGGTCACAAAAGAGCCTGACACAGCTTAGCACAGTAGAGCACAGTGGTTGCTCACAAGATTATTTGTTAAATTCCTTCCAAATGATACATTAATTGTTTGGGGACTTTCCAACCGAGCGGAGTTAACATGATGGATAAGCTTTACGTTTCCAAGGTGTCTGTACCTCTCCATATTGGAGGCAGTGAAATATAAAGCAGAGATTCTATTCACTGAGGCCCCTCTAAGTCAAAACTCTTAGGCCGTAATTAAGTTCTATTCTGTTGTTAAAACTAATGAATGAAGAAAGCTAGCATCCGGTCACCTACTTACAATGAATACCCCTCACCTAAGCTTGTTTCATTTACTTAACTCTAAATGGGGAAATGACCTAAACGTCCATCAACAGAAGAATGGATAAAGAAGTCATAGTACACATACAATGGATATTACTCAGCCATAAAAGGAGCAAAACTGGATCATTTGTGGAGCTAGTCCTGGACCTAGAGGCTGTGATGTAAGTCAGATTGAGAGAAAACATACTGTATGTTAACATGTATATGCAGAATCTAGAAAAATGGTATAGATCATTGTACTTGCAAAGCAGAAATAGAGGCACAGATGTAGAGAACAAACATGTGGATACCAACCGGGGAAGGGGGTTGATGGGATGAATTGGGAGATTGGGGTTGACATATATACATTACTATATATAAAATATACCAGCTAATGAGAACCTACTGTATAGCACAGGGAACTCTGCTCAGTGCTCTGTTATGACCTAAATGGGATGGAAATCCAAAAAAGAGGAGATACATGTATATCTGATTCACTTTTCTGTACAGCAAAAACTAACACAACACTGTACAGCAACTATGTTCCAATAAAAATTAATTAAAAAGTACAATGCAGGAGCATCATTATTGGTGAAACAAAGGGGGGTGGTAGCTAGTTAGATAACCAAAGGGAAAAATTATTTTGTTGCAGGCGTGATGCTATTTCAGCTGCTACTGACTATGGCTCACACACTAGGACTGAAATATTAGTATCTGGACAACAGAGGAAAAGCCATTTGGACTTGCTGTTCAGAATGGCAGATCCTGAGGGGCAATGGGGGCTTCTTTTAGCATCATTTGTAATTTTGAATAAACTAAGCTTCACTATTGGGGAAAAAAACTTACATGCATGGAAAAAAGATATTGTTGGTTAAGATCTGTATTGCATTTACAGTTTGGAACAAAGAATGAATGATAATTGGTGATGTGCTTTTGCTTACGTGCCAACTCCCTGGAATTTATCCTAACACATAATTTGTAGCACAATACTGTCTGAAACTCAAGGGCTGGTTAGTAATAAGTGGAGTAAGAATATAGTAAGTCCTTCTTGAGATAATTTAAAAATACTGGAAGAAGTCTAGGTATATTATATGAAAAATTTAAGTGAAAATTTTTTCTTTTAACCTTATACATTTGACAGAAGAATAAATAAGTTACTGATGAAATAAGAGGCCCTTGAACACTGAAAATTAACACACACACACTCTCTAGAAGGCAACACCTTCTCCCACTCTTTCTATTCTTCTCTTTATTGCTGAAACAGAGTCTTTGTATAAATTAAAAAAAAAATCATAGGGTTGAGGTCTTCTAGTGCAAATACAAAACAAGAGTAAATTTAATCTTTCCTAGCAACCCACTCCAGTGTTCTTGCCTGGGGAATCCCAGGGATGGAGGAGACTTTGGGGCTGCCATCTATGGGGTAGCATAGAGTCGGACATGACTGAAGTGACTTAGCAGCAGCACTTGCTTTTTGCTAGATTTTAATCAGAAAACAGACACTTTTGGATAAAATTTTAGGAAGAGTGAGAATAATTATAGCAACTACTAATAATCTCTCCACTAAAGTTAAACTATGATACAAAAGAAGAACTTTACATATGCTAGTCATGGTTTTACATGATGTATCTAAAAGTTGTTGGATTATATCTAATTACTAGTTATAGGATTGCAGGGTGCTTTTGGCAGTCAAGAGTTATATTTGCAAAAATAGATGAACAGTCTCATTACTTGAAAGATACTTAGTCTGATTATGCTAATCTTTTCTAAAATAAGTTCAGAAAGCGTCATCTTGAAACATGGCAAAAACTGCAATTCAACAGCATTGTATGAGGATCAAATAAAATCTCTAATTTTATCTCTTTCTACCTCTTAAGTGAAATTGCTATTATATCTAGACCTGGCTGCTCGTCAGCATGCCTGTCCTACCACTTCTAAAGCAACCCAAACTCTGTCTCTAACATTCTTCCCTCATGACCCTACCCTTCTCTTCATCATGAATCCCTTGCTTTGCCCTGATACCTGCCCTCCCCATTTTCAAAGTAACTTCTCTCTCCAAATCTCCTTCTCTGCTTCTTCATGTCCGTCACAGGTCTTCTGAAAAACTATCCCAGTGATTTCTTTGTTCTCTTCATTTCATAGCACACATTGTTTGTGTCATAGTTTTGGGTCAATTGATTTAATGTAGTGTCAGTATATTTTAGTTAGTAAGCTAACTAAAAGCCCCTATAGTTCAAGAGCCTCGAGGCATCAGGACAGTTTTGTGTATATAGTATCATTTCAACTATGGATAGAAAATGCATAAAAAATAAATTTTAGTAAAAAAATAATGATTGATTTCATATTTGTGCATATATGTGTATAACACACACACACATATAGTTTTCTATAATGAGCATGCATAGTCAGAGGAAAAAGGAAAAGAAAACAGGAAAGAAATATGAAGAAAAAAGAGAGTCTCCGACAAAGTCTAATCACTGTGTTATGCTATTTTATAAAATAGGCAGTATGAAAGTAAAAGTGTTAGTCACTCAGTCGTGTCCGACTCCTTGGGACCCCACGGACTGTAGCCCGCCAGCCTCTGTCCATGTAATTCTCCAGGCAAGAATACTGGAGTGAGCTGCCATTCCCTTCTCCAGGGGATCTTCCTGATACAGGGATCTAACCCGGGTCTCCCTCATTTTGTGCAGATTCTTTACCATCTGAGCCACCAAAGAAACCCAGGCAGTAGACTTCATTTTAAAATCTTAATTTAAAGCTGAAATGAATTTTTAAAAAATGAGCTTTCATTTTTATTTCATTTTCAGTTTAGATATTTTCATTAATATTATTTCACCTAAGTGAATTTAGGAAATAAAATGTCCACACATTTTTTTCTGTACCTGTGAGTAGCTGGATAGAAAGCAGGCTATGTTAATCCCACATGAACTATGTGCAGAGACTGAAGGGTAGAGAAGCCTGAAATCCAGTCTCTGATAGTTCCTCCCTATGATGGGTAAGGCGTGAGAACCTCGGTCAGAGCATATTAATGAATCTTTGGAGGTGTGTAAGGACAACTCTGGAAAAGAGTAGGAGGTCAAATGCAAATTATTCTGCATAAGGAAGTGAGAAGGTGAAACTTTTGGAAGGGAATCCAGAAAACAGGAATCTGGAGGCTCCATTGCTGGAATCAACAATAATCTGTGTGCCTCATATGGGCAGACACTGGTCTATGCGACTCTTTATGACTCCATGGACTGCAGTCACCAGGCTGCCCTGTCCCTGGGGTTCTCGAGGCAAGAATACTGGAGTGGGTTGCCATTCCTTTCTCCAGGGGATCTTCCCCACCCAGAGGATTGAATCTATGTCTCCTGTGTTGCAGCTGCACGCAGATTCTTTGCGTCTGAGCCACCAGGGAAGCCCCTGGACAAACAGGGAATTCCCCTGGCCCATTTCCTTAAACCCAGGATAGAATTGCCATGCCTTCTGATGCCTATGGACCCTCTCTTTGAACTTGCTGGAGTTGAGTCCATCACATGGGTCCTTAGGGCCTTGGTCCGGTTTAATCTTTCCATCCCTAGTCTCTGGCTCCTCCATGGTTACATCTCAATTTGTCTCTTCCCCAGAGAAGCTTCCTTTGACTTCCCCAGGTTAGATCTCCCTGTTTCAGTGCTCTTCCACAGTCTCACAGCCCCTTACACACTGAGTCCACCTGGAGCAGCTTGCTCTGCCAAGGGCTTGATTTCTGTGCTGGAGGTTAAGTTTTAATTGTCCATTGACAGCTTTATCTTGCTCACCTTTGTATCCTCAGAGCCCAGTCTAGTGACCAGCAGGAGCTTAATTGAGCAGACAGCAGTTTCTGGGCATCTGGAGACCAGTTAAGAGTGACAAACTGCAGGCTGTGTTCAGAATTTACCTGCTTTTCCATGACCAAGGAGCTTTGTATCTGGAGGTGGGTGGAGAGGGGATGGGGTGGATGAGGAGTGGGGANGAGCCCAGTCTAGTGACCAGCAGGAGCTTAATTGAGCAGACAGCAGTTTCTGGGCATCTGGAGACCAGTTAAGAGTGACAAACTGCAGGCTGTGTTCAGAATTTACCTGCTTTTCCATGACCAAGGAGCTTTGTATGTGGGGGTGGGTGGAGGGGAAGAGTCTCTCGCTGCTGAGATGCCTCCACTCCTCCGAGACTCCTCCGTATTCCAGGTTGCACGTTTCTCTCTAACTTGTCTGGGCCCGGGAGGGGACCTTGGGTGCAATCCATTTGTAAACCTTAGATCAAAAAAAATCCACATGATGTCCACAGAGAAATGAAAACCAGATAGCCACTGTGGGCCAGCAGCTCTGCAAGAGTGACCAGCAGTGCCCGGGGGACCCTAACTGCCTTGCTCTACAATCCCTAGGGCGAGGAAAATCAGTGCTTGCCTGTGATTAACTGGTAAACAATTTGAGATTGTTTGTGTGTGGGCAAAATTACTGGTATTTTGGGAAGGCTTAGAGTCGGACGCAACTGAACTGAGAGTTGTGTGATCTATCAGCTTCCTTCACCCCCTTTCTCTTCCCAAACTATGTCACTCCGCTTGACATGCGCTGTGCAGTTTCCTCTTTAACACGCCAACTTCCAAGGGTGTCCAGAGCCTCCGCCGCTTCTCACAATTCATCTTGGCGGGATGCCAGGGTTCAGTGACACCTGGCTTCAGTTTGTGTTTTAGATTTATTCATTTGTGTCAGCCCAAATTGCTTCAGAATGTCTGTTGTCATTTTTATAGAGGCTCTGGCCTTGGCGCTCATCTGTCTTATTGAATTCAGTTCAGTTCAGTCGCTCAGTCGTGTCTGACTCTGCGACCCCATGAATCGCAGCATGCCAGGCCTCCCTGTCCATCACCATCTCACGGAGATCACTCAGATTCATGTCGATCGAGTCAATGATGCCATCCAGCCATCTCATCCTCGATCGTCCCCTTCTCCTCCTGCCCCCAGTCCCTCCCAGCATCAGAGTCTTTTCCAATGAGTCAACTCTTCACACGAGGTGGCCAAAGAACTGGAGTTTCAGCTTCAGCATCATTCCCTCCAAAGAAATCCCAGGACTGATCTTCAGAATGGACTGGTTGGATCTCCTTGCAGTCCAAGGGACTCTCAAGAGTCTTCTCCAACACCACAGTTCAAAGCACCAATTCTTCGGCGCTCAGCCTTCTTCACAGTCCAACTCTTACATCCATATATGACCACAGGAAAAACCATAGCCTTGACTAGACGGACCTTATTCGGCAAAGTGATGTCTCTGCTTTTGAACATTAGAGACTCTGAAATCCTTGGGGATCTAAGATGCAGAGTGCGGAAAAACCAATTGCAGAAAAGCTGCTTTAGCTGCACAGTGAAGGGCCCTTGTCTGTGTGCCTGGCAAGCCCTCCTCGTCCACCTTTTCAGTTCTTCCTGAAGCCATGTTGTGCTCTAACTTGAAGGGCAGTATGTGCTGACAGGAAAATACTTCTACATCTATTCCTTTCTTCTTATCATCCTAGAAGTTTTAACAATCTGGGTGAAACTAGGATCGGGTTACCAGAGGATAATTTGGGTTGGTCTGTTTTTATTAAACACTAGTATCAGTGTTGTATCAATTCTGTTTTATATATACTGTTAGTCCATGCCATTTAGGCCAATTAAGTTTATAAAAATTGAATTTGATTGGAATTATTTTATCTTGTGCAGAGAAATTGTCCTAGAGCTATTAACCTATAAGAGAGAATAAAATTGGGAAAGTTACATGTTTCCTTCTCTTTTTTTGGAAACAGATCACAAAATCTAATTTGAATAACAACTTTAAGAAATTACATGCTGTTTCTACTTGATGCTCTACAAAAGCTTTGCCTCTTCTCCTTGTTGGCCACCTCTGTTGTCATGGTAACGGTTGCAATTTCACAGATTCAGCAGTGCATTTGCTGAGCAGGAAGATAAGACCATTGTTTATGAGAATAATTATTTAGGAGCAGGTGATATTAACATAAAACTCATTGTCAAATGGGTTGGAAAAAGGACAAAGTAGAATATTGTTATCACATGAAGATCAGGGAAATTTTAGAGGAAATATAGCATAAATATATATACTTGATGTACAGAGCTTCTTTTGTGTGCTTATTCAGTATAATTATGAAAATACATGGAATATAAACATGAGGTCATTGAAATTTAGCCCTGGAAAGGACTTTAGGAACAATCTAGTAAAGCTATTAACTTGTTCTAATGCAAAAAAAAAAAAAAAAGCACTGTTCCTCAGCAAACTGCATGTATAATTTCTTGTGGGAAATCAGTGAACCCTGGAAACATATTGGAATCAGGAGAAATGTGGAGTAATCAAAGTAGACATCATAAGGTTTCAAATTCACTTCTTTATTAATGAAATAAATATATTTTCTCATAATATCAAAGAAACTTCTGTTTGGAGTACCCATTTTTATGGTAATGAGCCATTTCATCTAGGGAGGTGATCTCAGCAAAGTAATTGAGTTTTTAATGCAATTTTTTCTTGTATATGTGAGATAACTAATTATTCACTACTGAAAATGAAGTTGAGCTAAATTACGTTATTCTTGAAGGTATAAGGAATGACTCTGAACTAAAGAGCAGTTGCTGATTGCCCTCAAAACTGCCTTATTCGTCTTTAAAACTCATCTAATAACATTCTCCTATTGGAATTACTTGAAAATAAATGGCCAAGATAAGGGTCTCTCAATTTCAAGAGAACTCAGGATTAGGTGAAGTGCTCATGAATAGTTTGTGAACCAATAGAAATCTGCCCACAGATTTAATAACATCCCTGAAATCTTGGGGGGCCTTCTCACACTGTGATTATCATAAGGTTGAACTTTCAGTGACTTCCCCAAGGTTTAAACTTTGCCTTCTCTAACATTTATAAGACATTTTCAACATACCAGGCACCGTTCAATTTGCCGATTTCTGAAAGTAAATGATATTTTCCTGTCAATTACTGCTGTGGAATTCTATCAGCTGTGTCTTGGCCTTATTTCTAAGAACATTTCGTTTCATTCTAAATGTTCCTCTTACTGATAAGATGGGGCCAAATGGATGTACGGATTGTAGGATCAGATTCATTTTCCACATTCAATCATAGGATCCAATTTTTAGATATTGAAACCAATAAGAAAGTGTCGACTTTGTGACTTGCTATACTATTTTGGATCAAAGATAACACTTAAAAGAAATTTTTTAAGTATGTGCAGTCATTGGTACTAAACTGAAATTTCATTGCAGAATGTTGAGGAGATGTGAGAAGCAGGAAAGATTTTGGACCATAGAGTCACTATGTAATGAAGGGGTTTGACTATTGTGGCAATTTTGATACAAATATTTAGCTGGTGGATGAATTAAAACTAACAACCCAGTTTAGCATAAACTCTCAAAGGCAGTCAATTTGAACAGCCTGGGACTACACATTAGTCATGAGCATGTCAATAATCATTATGATTAGCTCAGAGCACAGTTCTGATGGTTTTAAGCTGGTAAAAAGAAACAGTTGTACTGGTCCGTGCATGGGATCGATGTATGCGCAAGAAGCAATAAAATGTTAGTGGTTAAATGGAGGAAATTTGGAGTCAGAGAGAAGGTTCTAATCCAAGCTTGGACTCTTACCTGTTGTGAAACTAGGTAAGTTAAACTCCTTAGGCCTCTCAGTTTTGCTGCTGTAAAATGGTAATAATAATTTCTGACTCACAAAGTGGAGTATCAATGTGTTAAAAAAAAAGTAACTTACAATGTATAACAGGTACTCAACAGTAATAGTAATGATTACTGCTTTGATAGGTTTAATGAATCTTGGTATGGTGGAAGTAAAATATTATGACTCATTTTCAATTTAATTAAAAATACTATTGTTCTAGCAAATTAAGTATTAATTCCTAAGTCCCAAATATTTACCAGTTGGTGCTCCAGTAGGAAGGAGCTAGCTTCCGCATATCAGTTCTAAGTTCTAATCTACTCATCCCGGTAAGATTTCCCGAAGACTGATTTCATGAGTCCATTCCTGTCTGTCACTGAAAACTGGTTGTCCCCACGCTGCCTGGGGATAATAAGACAGGCTTACTGTGTAATGACATGTCGTGATTGGAGAAGCAAATTTGATCTTTATCTCCAAATGTAAGGTCCATAGAAAGAATTACTGTTCTCTTTCCTGGAATTTACAATTGCTAAGGTACAAACTAGATTGATCCTCATAAAAGAAAATGTCAGTTAATTCCTTTTTTGGATGTTCAATGTTTGCAGATATTCATGGAAATTCAGAAGGCAAAGACACGTTAATAAATACGTTTTCTTTGGGTATTTATGACTGTGAAGTGAAGTGAAGGGGCTTCCCTGATAGCTCAGTTGGTAAAAAAAATCTACCTGCAATGCAGGAGACTGTGAGGAGAGGGCAATTTATTTACATATGTGAATAATACACATTTACACACAGAGGCACACACTGTAAGTAGAGAATATATATGTGTAATTACATGCTGTCCTTGATAATAATTGAATTAACTATAAAGACAAAACTTTACCAATCAGATATGTTTATAATTCTTACATTTTATAAATACTATTAAGTAATTTGTGAATGTATTTTATCTTATTTTGGTTAAAGTATTATAATTGAGGCTATTTTGGGGAGCAAATTAGCACTAACATGCAGATGTCTGATGGAAAAGAATGTTCATTTTGAAAAGAGATGTAATTGAAATAATTGAACCTTTCATTATAGTTGAAATTTCCTTCTGTCTCTTTTTAGCAGTCACGATAGATTGTAGAATTAATTTCTTTTACATTCTGTAACTTGATTAGATGTCCTTAAATATTCTAGAGAGAAAACGAAAAAAAGAAACACACCCAGTTTCTTGAAGGTCCTGGAACTGACCTTCTGACACGGCTCTCTTCCTAGGTCAGGCTAGAGGAAAAGTTTTGCTGTTGTTCAGTTGCTAAGTGGTGTCCGACACTTTGGGACCCCATGGACTGCAGGATGTCAGGCTCTTCTGTTCTCCACCATCTCCTGGAGTTTGCTCAAATTCATGTTCATTAGTCAGAGATGCCTTTTCCTTCACCTCCTCCTGCCTTCAACTTTTCCAACATCGGGGTCTTTTCCAGTGAGTTGGCTCTTTGCATTAGGTGGCCAAAGAATTGGAGCTTCAGTTTCAGCATCAGCCTTTCCAATGAGTATTCAGGGTTGATTTCCTTTAGGATTGACTGGTTTGACCTCCTTGCAGTGCAAAGGACTCTCAAGTGTCTTCTCCAGCACCACAATTCAAAAGCATCTTTTCTTTGGCACTCAGCCTTTATGATACAGCTGTCACATCTGTACATGACTACTGAAAAAACCATAGCTTTGACTATATGGACCTTTCTCAGCAAAGTAATGTCTCTGTTTTTTAATACACTTTCTTGGTTTGTCAATAGCTTTTCTTCCAAGAAGCAAGCATATTATAGTTTCATGGCTATAGTCATGGTTCGCAGTGATTTTGGAGCCCAAGAAAATAAAATTTGTCACTGTTTCTACTTTTTCTCCATTTGCCATGAAGTGAAGGGATCAGATGCCGTGATCTTAGTTTTTTGAATATTAAGTTTCAAGCCAGCTTTTTCACTCTCCTCTTTTGCCCTCAAGAAGATCTTTAATTCCTCTTCACATTCCTGCCATTAGAGTGGTATCATCTGCATATCTGAGGTTATTGATATTTCTCCTGGCAATCTTGATTCCAGCTTGTGATTCATCCAGCAGGGGATTTCCCATGATGTACTTTGCATAGCAAGTAGAACAAGCAGGGTGACAATATATAGCCTCGTCATACTCCTGTTCCAGTGCTGAGTCAGTCAGTTGTCCCACATCTGGTTCTAACTGTTGTTTCCTGTCTCACATATAGGTTTCTCAGGAAACAGGTAAAGTGGTCTGTTATTCTCATCTCTTTAAGAATTTTCCATATGTTATCTATGTGATCTAGTGTGATCTATGTAGTCAAAGACTTTAGCATAGTCAATGATGCAGAAGTAGATGTGTTTTTGGAGTTCCTTTCCTTTCTCAATGATCCATCAAATGTTGGCAATTTGATCTCTGGTTCTTCTGCCTTTTTAAAACCCAGCTTATATATCTGGAAGTTCTTTATTCTTGTACTGCTGAAACCTAGCTTGAAAGATTTTGAGCATAACCTTGCCAGAATGTGAAATGACTGTAACTGTATGGTAGTTGGAACATTCTTTGGCATTTCCTTCTTTGGCATTTGAATGAAAACTGAACTTTTCCAATCCTGTGGCCACTGCTGAGTTTTCCAAATTTTCTGAGATATTGAGTGCAGCACTTTCACAATACCATCTTTTAGGATTTGAAATAGTTCAGCTGGAATTCCATCACCTCCACTATCTTTGTTCATAGTAATGCTTTCTAAGGCTCACTTTACTTAACACTCCAGGATGTCTGACTCTAGGTGAGTGACAACACAATCATGGTTATCCAGGTCATTAAGACTTTTTTTTTTTGTATAGTTCTCTCTGAGTATTCTTAGCACCTCTTCTTAATCTTTTCTGCTTCTGTTAGATCTTTACTGTTNATAATACACATTTACACACAGAGGCACACACTGTAAGTAGAGAATATATATGTGTAATTACATGCTGTCCTTGATAATAATTGAATTAACTATAAAGACAAAACTTTACCAATCAGATATGTTTATAATTCTTACATTTTATAAATACTATTAAGTAATTTGTGAATGTATTTTATCTTATTTTGGTTAAAGTATTATAATTGAGGCTATTTTGGGGAGCAAATTAGCACTAACATGCAGATGTCTGATGGAAAAGAATGTTCATTTTGAAAAGAGATGTAATTGAAATAATTGAACCTTTCATTATAGTTGAAATTTCCTTCTGTCTCTTTTTAGCAGTCACGATAGATTGTAGAATTAATTTCTTTTACATTCTGTAACTTGATTAGATGTCCTTAAATATTCTAGAGAGAAAACGAAAAAAAGAAACACACCCAGTTTCTTGAAGGTCCTGGAACTGACCTTCTGACACGGCTCTCTTCCTAGGTCAGGCTAGAGGAAAAGTTTTGCTGTTGTTCAGTTGCTAAGTGGTGTCCGACACTTTGGGACCCCATGGACTGCAGGATGTCAGGCTCTTCTGTTCTCCACCATCTCCTGGAGTTTGCTCAAATTCATGTTCATTAGTCAGAGATGCCTTTTCCTTCACCTCCTCCTGCCTTCAACTTTTCCAACATCGGGGTCTTTTCCAGTGAGTTGGCTCTTTGCATTAGGTGGCCAAAGAATTGGAGCTTCAGTTTCAGCATCAGCCTTTCCAATGAGTATTCAGGGTTGATTTCCTTTAGGATTGACTGGTTTGACCTCCTTGCAGTGCAAAGGACTCTCAAGTGTCTTCTCCAGCACCACAATTCAAAAGCATCTTTTCTTTGGCACTCAGCCTTTATGATACAGCTGTCACATCTGTACATGACTACTGAAAAAACCATAGCTTTGACTATATGGACCTTTCTCAGCAAAGTAATGTCTCTGTTTTTTAATACACTTTCTTGGTTTGTCAATAGCTTTTCTTCCAAGAAGCAAGCATATTATAGTTTCATGGCTATAGTCATGGTTCGCAGTGATTTTGGAGCCCAAGAAAATAAAATTTGTCACTGTTTCTACTTTTTCTCCATTTGCCATGAAGTGAAGGGATCAGATGCCGTGATCTTAGTTTTTTGAATATTAAGTTTCAAGCCAGCTTTTTCACTCTCCTCTTTTGCCCTCAAGAAGATCTTTAATTCCTCTTCACATTCCTGCCATTAGAGTGGTATCATCTGCATATCTGAGGTTATTGATATTTCTCCTGGCAATCTTGATTCCAGCTTGTGATTCATCCAGCAGGGGATTTCCCATGATGTACTTTGCATAGCAAGTAGAACAAGCAGGGTGACAATATATAGCCTCGTCATACTCCTGTTCCAGTGCTGAGTCAGTCAGTTGTCCCACATCTGGTTCTAACTGTTGTTTCCTGTCTCACATATAGGTTTCTCAGGAAACAGGTAAAGTGGTCTGTTATTCTCATCTCTTTAAGAATTTTCCATATGTTATCTATGTGATCTAGTGTGATCTATGTAGTCAAAGACTTTAGCATAGTCAATGATGCAGAAGTAGATGTGTTTTTGGAGTTCCTTTCCTTTCTCAATGATCCATCAAATGTTGGCAATTTGATCTCTGGTTCTTCTGCCTTTTTAAAACCCAGCTTATATATCTGGAAGTTCTTTATTCTTGTACTGCTGAAACCTAGCTTGAAAGATTTTGAGCATAACCTTGCCAGAATGTGAAATGACTGTAACTGTATGGTAGTTGGAACATTCTTTGGCATTTCCTTCTTTGGCATTTGAATGAAAACTGAACTTTTCCAATCCTGTGGCCACTGCTGAGTTTTCCAAATTTTCTGAGATATTGAGTGCAGCACTTTCACAATACCATCTTTTAGGATTTGAAATAGTTCAGCTGGAATTCCATCACCTCCACTATCTTTGTTCATAGTAATGCTTTCTAAGGCTCACTTTACTTAACACTCCAGGATGTCTGACTCTAGGTGAGTGACAACACAATCATGGTTATCCAGGTCATTAAGACTTTTTTTTTTTGTATAGTTCTCTCTGAGTATTCTTAGCACCTCTTCTTAATCTTTTCTGCTTCTGTTAGATCTTTACTGTTTTTTCCTTTATCATGCTCATCTTTGCATGAAATATTCCCTTGATATCTCCAATTTTCTTGGAAAACCTAGGGATATGAGTTTAAATTGCTATTAGAGAAAAAAGCTTAGTCTATACTTTTGCAGGCACAGAATCAGAGATTATTGTAATCATCCTTCCCAAGCCTGTATACTCACATTCTGCAGGTTCGTGGACCGGCCACTTGGGTGTGGCTGTCATTAGCATTGTTTGGGACTTTCTCTTGGTGGCTCAGATGGTAAAGAACCTCCCTGCAGTGCAGGAGACCTAGGTTCAATCCCTGGGTTGTAAAGATCCCTGGAGAAGGGAATGGTTACCCACTCCAGTATTCTTGCCTGGAGAATTCCATGGATGGAGAAGCCTGGCCAGTTACAGTCCATAGAGTTGCAAAAAGTTGGACACGCCTGAATGACTAAGGCTTTTACTTCACTCCCCCCTTGAGTCTCTAGCCACTTTTAATAGATGTGCATACAGATTTGTGGCTGTTAAATCGTAATCTCACAATTGCTGTTGGAGAACTTCACCATATGTCAGAGCTTCCTTACTCTTCTCCTTTAGCTATGCCAAATTATTTAAGAAACCAATTGGTGATTAATAGAACTGTTTAGAGAGACTTTAAGAAGAAAGGATTCTGTGTCTATGCATTTGTCCTGAAGAAATACATGAAGCAAGAAGCCAGAACTGAACCAGAGATCTCAGTGTCAGTTCTCACCTGAGTTCTGTCCTTCCTGCTTCAACTGCCTCATCTCTGTAGTAATGCAAAAAATCTTCAGCTTGAAGGAAGGAAGATGAGAATCAGAAATGTACAGCATGCAACGGCCGGAATGCAGTTAGGACTTCAAGATGAAATCAGGCTAAACTCCTCTGGGAAAGATCACTTTTCGTGATATGGCGCGGGTCTCCTTGTGGGCTGAAGAAATAGAAGAATGCAGAAGAAGGAGAGAGTCATTGCTTCTGTGAAGCTGTTGGTAGCCATGGGAAGTGAGCTTCCTCTGAAGCAAGGGGTTCTGCAGCAGAAAAGAAAGGCAGCAGCTCTGAAAAAAGCAGTGAGAGGGAGTCAAGAACAAAAAGAAGAAAGCAACAAATCTGAAGTAACTTAAATGTGATTTTGGGGAGTCTGCCTGTCTGTAATTCTTGCATATATAGCTGTAGTTAAGTAACAGGAAAGTAAAACAAAGGAAGAAACTAGGAGTCTATTATTAAACCCTTTTGAAAACTTTTTCTCTTACAGCATCATTTGGGGGGGGGGCATCTATATTTTCACGCTTTTTTTTGAGATGTGTATAAGAGACAGGGCCTGAACATCATGAATATTTTTTCCTGGTGAGTTATCACATCTGAGTTTAAATCTGTGAGGCATTAGTTAAAATAACTCATCTCACTTTAGAATTCATCTGCAGTTTGAAGTTCAGGGTCAGGATATTGCANGTGTGGATAATAATGCAATATCCTGACCCTGAACTTCAAACTGCAGATGAATTCTAAAGTGAGATGAGTTATTTTAACTAATGCCTCACAGATTTAAACTCAGATGTGATAACTCACCAGGAAAAAATATTCATGATGTTCAGGCCTTTATGCATAGTAGAAAAAGTCAGTGCAGGTTCACTCAGGTCATACTGGGATGTCTTCAAAGCCATTCATCCAGTCTAGAAAGAACTAACGTTTACCGAGTACCTAAGTGCTAGATGCTGTTGCAAGTACTAGTCTTTTTGAACAACAACTCTATCAAGAAGGCTGTGAAATCTTAACTGCAGAGAGGAGGAATTCAGTGTTTAGAGAAGCAAAGCATCTGTGACAGATTGCACAATAGTGGCAAATCCATATGGGCATTTCTGCAAATGCCAGTGCTGTCCACTAAGGCACGCTGCCCTTCTAGCGGGGGAACACTGTACAGGTGTAAGTTGATGGGGTCGACAAGGCTATTGTAGGTAATATTTGCCAATGCATCCCGTTACAAGAATTAGTGGTGCACCATCCTCTAATGTTAACATCATCTTTTTGTTGTTGTTGTTGTTCAGTTGCTAAGTCATGTCCAACTCTTTGCGACTCCATGGACTATATAGCACAGCAGACCTCCCTGTCCCTCACTACCTCCTGGAGTTTGCCAAAGTTCATATCCATTGAGTTGGTGATGCCATCCAACCATCTCATTCTCTGCCACCCTCCTCTCCTTTTCCCTTCAATCTTTCCCAGCATTAGGGTCTTTTCTCATCCTAGTGGTGGTTTAGTTACAAAGTCATGTCTGACTCTTGTGACCCCATGGACTGTAGCCTGCCAGGCTCTTCTGTCCATAGGATTCTCTTGGAAAGAATACTGGAGTGGGTTGCCATTTCCTTTTCCAGAGCATCTTCCCCAGCCAGGGATTGAACTCTGGTCTGCACCGCAGGCTTCCCTGATAGGTCAGTTGGTAAAGAATCCTCCTGCAACACAGGAGACCCTGGTTCGATTCCTGGGTGGGGAAGACCCACTGGAGAAAGGATAGGCTACCCACTCCAGTATTCTTGGGCTTCCCTTGTGGCTCAGCTGATAAAGAATCACCCTGCAATGTGGGTGACCTGGGTTTGATCCCTGGATCGAGTATTCTCGCCTGGGAAATTCCATGGATTGTAGAGTCCATGGGGTAGCAGAGTCAGACACAACTGAGTGACTTTCACTTTCTCTTGCATTGCAGGCAGATTCTTTACTGACTGGGCTACTCCTGCCTTAAAGCTTTCCTCATGTTCAGTTCAGTCACTCAGTCATGTCTGACTCTTTGTGACGCCATGGACTGCAGCATGCCAGGCGTCCCTCACGTTAATCACCTTCAAACCCAAATAAATAAGACAATCCATGTTATTTTCCTAAGGGTCTTCGCTTTCTAGTACAAACAACACGCAGATCTGGTTTTTAAGTTGTAGACAACAGAATCCATGCTAGTAATTTAAGTAGATTTATTAAGGAAGGAAAAAAGCTCAAGATGAATAAGTAGACTGTAGGCTACATGAGTTACTTCCTGCTAGATGTCTCCCTGGCTTCTCCCCGCTCCATTCTTTGCCCTGTGGCACCCCAGAACATGGACCTCCATGCACAGCATTAGCTGGCCTTTTTGCAGCCTGGCTTCCAGTCAGGTTCAGCCACTAGGAGCATGAAGCAGAAGAGCAGAGTTCAGAGTTCAGAGGGAAGTTAGGCATTTATTCCTCCTTATTCTTTTCTGCCATGTGGTGGTCTAGCAGTCGCTGCATTTCTTTAAGGTTGTATCTTCTGTCGGGGGTCCCTCCTCCCTGGCTATACCTTACTCTTTCCTTTATTGTCCCCTCACACTAAATGGTGATTACTGTCTGATTGCTTAACCATTTTGTTTGGTTCCTTTAAATTCTCCCATACTCTGTATCAGTCATTTCATTAAATTCCCTTCAGCCAAACTTTTCTGAGTATATTGACTCTTTCCTGTGGGGAGACTGATTGATACAGATTGAGTTTCTGAAACTGACAGCACCATCTGCTACCCCTGCAAAGAGCAGCACCTCCAGTTATGAAGGTGCCACTCCGCTTGCCAGCTCCAAAAATGTGCCATGCCTTCCATGATCTGTAAGATGCTGAATCAGAGCTTCCTCTGAAGCTGGGGACTTCAGAATAACAATGACATGGCTATGATCCACATCCATGGCAACCTCTTGTCCCATCTCTTCCTGTAATTTAGTTCTGAGTTAAAGTCATGCACAGATGCTTCTGATGGTGGGATTAAAACACCTATCATGGCTTAAGCAATAAAAGGGGGGATGGATACATATCTTGGGATACGTATATTTTCAAACGTGAATAAGGGTTCAGAAAATTTGGGATGTGTGTGAATGACGGCTTTACTTTTGTTATCATTCTTTTCCTCTTATCCTTAAGCTATCACCTTCATTCAGTGAAATCTCTTCTGTTTTCCCACTGCTGCTTTCCCAATTTCTCTTTATTTTGTTCTATTGCTCAACTTTCTTCAACAGACTCATGGGAGAGATATTTTCTGTTCTTGGAAATACCCAAGGTCAGAGGACAGAGGCCCTGACAGGGAGGGCCATTTGGCAGTTAGAGCAGATGTCCTTGACATGTTACCTGTAGGATACACTTGCTATTCCCATGTCTGACACTCCCACAGGCCCACTCCTACTCATTCTTGCCAATGTTCTGGTCATAATGTCATCTCGTTATCTTTCTCATGAGAGCATATCAGAATGCAAGTGAGTGAGAATAATCTTACGATGTCAGTAATATCACATGTGCTCTAATTTATTGTAAAACTTTAATACTTTCAACTTTAATACTTTTAATTATTAGTATCTCCAGATAATTTTTGTAGTTCCCAGTAACTGAAGTTGCCATCATGTTGCCAAATTCTATCACAGCTAATTTTGGAAAATTATTAGGAATGGGGACACCAGACCACCTTACCTGTCTCCTGAGAAAGCTGTATGCAAGTCAAGAAGCGACAGTTACAATCAGACATGGAACTACTGACTGGTTCAAAATTGGGAAAGGAGTATGTCAAGGCTGTATATCGTCACCCTGCTTATTTAACTTGCATGCTGAGTGCATCATGCGAAATGCTGGGCTCAATGAAGCACAAGTTGGAATCAAGATTGTCAGGAGAAATATCAATAATCTCAGATATGAAGATGACACTACCCTTATGGCAGAAAGCAGAGAGGAACTGAAGAGCTCCTGATGACAGTGAAAGAGGAAAGTGAAAAAAGCTGGGTTAAAGCTCAACATTCAAGAAACTAAGATCATAGCATCCAATCCCATCATTTCAGAGCAAATAGATAGGGAAACAATGGAAACAGTGACAGACTTTATTTTCTTGGGCTCCAAAATCACTGCAGATGGTGACTGCAGCCATGAAATTAAAAGACGCTTGCTCCTTGGAAGAAAAGCTATAAGACATCAAGACAATGTATTAAAAAGCAGAGAGATCACCTTTCCAACAAAGGTCTGACTAGTCAACGCTGTGATTTTTGCAGTAGTCACGTCTGTATGTGAGAGTTGGACCATAAAGAAGGCTGAGTGCCAAAGAATATTTACTTTCAAATTATGGTGCTGGAGAAGACTCTTTCTTGAGAATCCCTTGTAAGGAGATCAAAGCAGTCCATCCTAAAGGAAATCAGTTCTGAATTTTCATTGGAAGGACTGATACTGAAGCTGAAGCTCCAATATTTTGGCCATTTGATGTAAAGAGCTGACTCAGTGGGAAAGACCCTGATGTGAAAGATTGAAGGGGAAGGGAGAAGAGGATGACAGAGGATGAGATGGTCAGATAGCATCTCTGACTCAGCGCACAGAAATTTGAGCAAACTCCGGGAGATAATGGAGGACAGAGGGGCCTAATATGCTGCAGTCCCTGGGGTCCCAAAGAGTCAGATATGAGTTAGCAACTGAAGAACAAAAAGAGTTCCAGACTATGTAGATTTTAGGGTTTAAAAAATAATGTAAACATTTTTTTCCCATCAATTCATTCTCAATATTGGCACAATCAATGTTGTAGCTTTTAGGTCTAAAAACTCATTACACATGAAAACATAGTAATACCATGCCTGCTATAATATATGATGTACAAAATCAATTTAGGCTCTTTATATGACAAAATGGTTTTGGATTCACTCTCTTTCAAAGAGTGATTAGTGAGATATAAAATATGGTGTGTGTGTATGAGGTGAGGTGAGGTGAAGTCGCTCAGTCATGTCCGACTCTTTGCGACCCCATGGACTGTAATCTACTAGGCTTCTCCGCCCATGGGATTCTCCAGGCAAGAATACTGGAGTAGATTGCCATTTCCTTCTCCAGGGGATCTTCCCAACCCAGGTATCAAACCCGGTTATATATATATATATATATAAAATTATGTATATAAATTATGATGCTTCAGGAACAATATGAATGTTCAATGAATGTTCAAATCCCAATAATCTATAAGTTTTATAAATTACTTCAGTTTTCTATGCTATCTGATTTTTTAAATGTCATCATTAAAAAAAATGGCATTCTAATTTTAACCTCAAAGAAAGATGAAATTTGTATCTATTTTTTGTAAATAAAAGCCTATGAAGACCATTACTAGAGTAAGGCTCTGGTCCAGATTAGATTCTAGTTCATGCTCCACATGGTACCTTATACTTTATGTTTTTTAACACTTAACACAATCACAGTAACCTTCTTAAAGCCTCCTCCCCACTGCCTTAGGCCAGGGGGCGGAAAGTGTTTTAGTCCAGTTAACTCCTCTGTCCCCAGAAGTTAGCACAGTGGCAGACAACATGACTAATTCCTGTCAACACTTAATTGGAATAAACTGAATTGATCAGAAATAAGCCCTCATTAAGGAGAAGGCAATGGCACCCTACTCCAGTACTCTTGCCTGGAAAATCCCATGGATAGAGGAGCC
The DNA here is from genome assembly GCA_006410735.1 of Raphicerus campestris. Classification (NCBI taxonomy): domain Eukaryota; kingdom Metazoa; phylum Chordata; class Mammalia; order Artiodactyla; family Bovidae; genus Raphicerus; species Raphicerus campestris. The sequence continues at coordinate 32,435 of SJYW01027879.1, forward strand.
TTGTGGGCTGCCGTCTATGGTGTCACACAGAGTCGGACACGACTGAAGCGACTTAGCAGCGGTAGCAGCAGCAGCAAGCCCTCAATAAACATCTTGTGAATGATTAGAAGAATTATCAGAGAGGAAGAGCACAAGAGAGCTCCTAGTTTAATTAAAGCAACATAAAACTCAGGTGCAAAATAGTAATTTCAGGAGCACTTCTCTCAGGGTTTCTCTGGTGCTTCAGATGATCAAGAATTTGCCTGCAATGTGGGAGACCTGGGTTCCATCCCTGGGTTGGGAAGATCCCCTGGAGAAGGGAGTGAAGTATTCTTGCCAGTATTCTTGCCTGGAGAATCCCATGGACAGAGGAGCCTGGCCGGCTACAGTCCATGGCGTTGCAAAGAGCTGGACGTGACCGAGCAACTAACACTTCTCACTTTCACTTCTCTCAGGGTTACTTGAGATGCTGCCTCCCAGGCTTAAGTCCTAAAGATTTCCACCAAATAAAACATTTTTCAATCTTTAAAACAAAACAAAACAAAACACTTTAATTTCATTTGATCTCTCACTGAAGGCCTTGCTGTCTTCTTTCCCTAACCTTCACTTTCATGGGACAAGCGCTCACTTGACCTTCACCCTCTGTTTCTTATCCCGCCTAAACTGGTGCTGGCTGGAAAAAAGTCTAGATCTTATTTCTGTGACTAATAAATTGGGTATTTAGAATCACAGAATTTAGTTAGGTTAATCATTAAAATTTTTTGCATCTCAATTTCCCTTATTCAGAATGAGGAAATTGTGTCACACCTGTTTGCCATTTGTGGAGGGGAAATCATCGGCCACATGAGCTTAAATTGCTCAGCTTCTGTGGAGATCCATCTGGCAGGAAAGGTGCTAATTATAGAATTTCTCTGGGTTCTAGTCTCTCCATTTTCAAATGAAATAAGTTTAAAATTCACAGTTACAACTCAGATATTCAGGCATCTAATTTTATTTCTCTGCAAGTGAACTTGAGCGGTTCCTGAGACTTGTCTTGTATGGGAGGATTGATAATCTGGCTCTTTAAAGACAATAGTCCTTCTGGTTTCTTCAGTTTTATCAGGTTATGTCAGTGTCTTTTGAGTAAATACTCAAGCTTTCAGAGTATCTCTTTTTTCCTTTTCTTCTTCCTGCTGAATCTGGGGACAGGAATACCCTTGCTCACCAATACTGCATCCTGACTGAGCTTCACAGCATAGGGGAGGAACCTGCTGCCCTCTGGCCCTTTCTGGCCTCCAGTGAGGGGTCTCAGTTGCTGGTCATTGCATCTCCTCCTCTGCCCCCGCTGGATCTGGGTCCCAGTATGCCTGTTGAACTGATGTTTTTTCTCAACACTGAAGGTGCACAGTGGTCCCTTCCCACTGGCTTCCCCATTCACATGGGTCTCAGAATGTGCTGCCAATCCTCAGTTCAGGTCAGTTCAGTCTCTCAGTCATGATCGACTCTCTGCGACCCCATGAACCGCAGCACGCCAGGCCTCCCTGTCCAACACCAACTTCCAGAGTTTACCCAAACCCATGTCCATTGAGTCGGTGATGCCATCCAACCATCTCATCTTCTGTCATCCCCTTTTTCTCCTGCCCTCAATTTTTCCCAGCATCAGGGTCTTTTCAAATGAGTCTGCTCTTCGCATCAGGTGGCCAAAGTATTGGGGTTTCAGCTTCAGCATCAGTCCTTCCAGTGAATATTCAGGACTGGTCTCCTTTAGGATGGACTGGTTGGATCTCCTTGCAGTCCAAGGGACTCTCAAGAGTCTTCTCCAACACCACAGTTCAATAGCATCAATTCTTCAGTGCTTAGCTTTCTTTATAGTACAACTCTTACATCCATATATGACCACTGGAAAAACCATAGCCTTGACTAGATGGACCATTTTTGACAAAGTAATGTCTCTGCTTTATAATATGCTATCTAGGTTGGTCATAACTTTCCTTCCAAGGAGTAAGCATCTTTTAATTTCATGGCTGCAGTCATCATCTGCAGTGATTTTGGAGCCCCCCAAAATAAATTCAGCCACTGTTTCCCCATCTATTTGCCATGAAGTGATGGGACTGGATGTCATGATCTTAGTTTTCTGAATGTTGAGCTTTAAGCCAACTTTTTCACCCTCCTCTTTCACTTTCATGAAGAGGCTCTTTAGTTCTTCTTCACTTTCTGCCATAAGGGTGGTGTCATCTGCATATATGAGGTTATTGATATTTCTCCCAGCATGAATATTGATATTTCATTTCAGCTTGTGCTTCTTCTAGCCAAGCATTTTTCATGATGTACTCTGCATATAAGTTAGATAAGCAGGGTGACAATATACAGTCTTGACGTACTCCTTTCCCCATTTGGAACGAGTCTGTTGTTCCATGTCCAGTTCTAATTATTGCTTCCTGACCTGCATACAGATTTCTCAAGAGGCAGGTGAAACCATCTGGTATTCCCATCTCTTTCATCTCCAGTTAGTGAAGCTCACATCCTCTGCCATGGGCCTCAGCTGGCTATCCTTTGAGTCACCTTGGGAAGAGTGAGAGAAACTCTGGTTGTGTTTGCCGTATCTCAGACCCTCTTCTCCCACTGTCCCCCTCCCCCACATACATGCAGCTGCCCTGCGGTCAGTTTGGTTCCATTGTGGTCATCTCATGTCAATCTAAGGCTTTGGGGAAGACTGCCTCAGACTAAAAAATAAGGTATAAAATGAATGGAAGATGGTGAAGTAGTGATGATGAGTATAAACAACTTGATATAATTGGCTGTGAAGTGGATGTAGAAAAATAATGGAATGTGTGGAGGGTTTGACTTGCTAGTGGGGTGGAGAGAGTGGACACCTTCCACACTGTCTTTCTTGTTTTGTGTTCTTTGTGGAAGCCTCTTCAGTGATTTTGCTGCTTTGCATTTCATTTACTTATTCAACAAATAACTATTATAACCCTACCATATACCAAATTTAAATCTCTTATTTCCATACCTTTTCATATTTAATTATTTTAATGTGAGTTTTAAAAATAATGTAAAATTGTATAGCAAATGATTCTATCCCCTCTCTCTAATACAATGTGTTGGTTTGTATTTTGATAATAAGAAATGGGTTTTTTACGTTATGACCAACCTAGATAGCATATTGAAAAGCAGAGACATTACTATGCCAACAAAGGTCTGTCTAGTCAAGGCTATGGTTTTTCCAGTGGTCAGGTATAGATGTGAGAGTTGGACTGTGAAGAAAGCCGAGCACCAAAGAATTGATGCTTTTGAACTGTGTGTTGGAGAAGACTCTTGAGAGTTCCTTGGACTGCAAGGAGATTCAAACAGTCCATTCTGAAGGAGATCAGCCCTGGGATTTCTTTGGAAGGAATGATGCTAAAGCTGAAACTCCAGTAGTTTGGTCACCTCATGCAAAGAGTTGACTCATTGGAAAAGACTCTGATGATGAGAGGGATTAGGGGCAGGAGGAGAAGGGAACGACAGAGGATGAGATGGCTGGATGGCATCACTGACTCGATGGACGTGAGTCTGAGTGAGCTCCAGGAGCTGGTGATGGACAGGGAGGCCTGGTGTGCTGCGATTCATGGGGTCGCAAATAGCTGGACGCGACTGAGTGCCTGGACTGAACTGTGTTGCTGGTGTAGCCTGAGCTGTGCTCTCTCAGTGCAGCAGTTCCTCCTGATAGTCATGTCATTAGGATTTAACTAGACTATAACTGCAACCTCAGTGGAAGGAGATGAATCTAAATTATGTCCAGATGTAAAGGAAATGAAGAAGAGCTGTTTTAGTATTTATGGGGCTATTTTCCAGTAGAGTTGATTCCAGAAATCCTGTAGGAATAACCTAGAAATTTTCCTTCCAAATAGCCTGAGTCTCTAAAGGGGAATATGGCCCTTCACAGCCATTTCCTAGGTAAATGTGCATCCAAACTCAGGACATGGTGTGTATGTTGCTGATCACTGGGTGAGGTGAAGATCTTTAAATAAATAATTTAAAAAATCTAATGTTTTCTTGAAATATAAAGGGCAATTCTGACTTGAGGAATTTCTGAATTGAGGAAATCCTTCTGGACTTGTTTTTAAGAAAAGAAAGTGTTATTTTTGAGAAACCTGGATAATCTTATTTAATTCATAGTAAGGAAAATCAAGAAGAATACCAAAGCCTTTTTTTTTTNTTATTCAACAAATAACTATTATAACCCTACCATATACCAAATTTAAATCTCTTATTTCCATACCTTTTCATATTTAATTATTTTAATGTGAGTTTTAAAAATAATGTAAAATTGTATAGCAAATGATTCTATCCCCTCTCTCTAATACAATGTGTTGGTTTGTATTTTGATAATAAGAAATGGGTTTTTTACGTTATGACCAACCTAGATAGCATATTGAAAAGCAGAGACATTACTATGCCAACAAAGGTCTGTCTAGTCAAGGCTATGGTTTTTCCAGTGGTCAGGTATAGATGTGAGAGTTGGACTGTGAAGAAAGCCGAGCACCAAAGAATTGATGCTTTTGAACTGTGTGTTGGAGAAGACTCTTGAGAGTTCCTTGGACTGCAAGGAGATTCAAACAGTCCATTCTGAAGGAGATCAGCCCTGGGATTTCTTTGGAAGGAATGATGCTAAAGCTGAAACTCCAGTAGTTTGGTCACCTCATGCAAAGAGTTGACTCATTGGAAAAGACTCTGATGATGAGAGGGATTAGGGGCAGGAGGAGAAGGGAACGACAGAGGATGAGATGGCTGGATGGCATCACTGACTCGATGGACGTGAGTCTGAGTGAGCTCCAGGAGCTGGTGATGGACAGGGAGGCCTGGTGTGCTGCGATTCATGGGGTCGCAAATAGCTGGACGCGACTGAGTGCCTGGACTGAACTGTGTTGCTGGTGTAGCCTGAGCTGTGCTCTCTCAGTGCAGCAGTTCCTCCTGATAGTCATGTCATTAGGATTTAACTAGACTATAACTGCAACCTCAGTGGAAGGAGATGAATCTAAATTATGTCCAGATGTAAAGGAAATGAAGAAGAGCTGTTTTAGTATTTATGGGGCTATTTTCCAGTAGAGTTGATTCCAGAAATCCTGTAGGAATAACCTAGAAATTTTCCTTCCAAATAGCCTGAGTCTCTAAAGGGGAATATGGCCCTTCACAGCCATTTCCTAGGTAAATGTGCATCCAAACTCAGGACATGGTGTGTATGTTGCTGATCACTGGGTGAGGTGAAGATCTTTAAATAAATAATTTAAAAAATCTAATGTTTTCTTGAAATATAAAGGGCAATTCTGACTTGAGGAATTTCTGAATTGAGGAAATCCTTCTGGACTTGTTTTTAAGAAAAGAAAGTGTTATTTTTGAGATACCTGGATAATCTTATTTAATTCATAGTAAGGAAAATCAAGAAGAATACCAAAGCCTTTTTTTTTACAGAATATCAAAACTATTAAAATATTCTGAGATAGTTTTTTTTTCATCTCTTAGTTACTAACCAGATATAAAACCACAAGCATCAAGAAGTCTAAAAGTAACTGTTTTATTAAGTCATCAAGATTCTTAAAGTAGATTTTTATATTTGGATATAAATATTATATAAACATGCTTGAATGAAACATTTAATATATGAATGGGCTTTTACTATCTCAAACTACTCTAAACACTTTTAATAAGTAAATATAGTAGTCCTCCCAGTCCATTTGCACTTTTTCTTTTCATGGTTTCAGTTAGCTGTGGCTAACCATGGTCCATATATGTCAAATGGAAAATTCTAGAGATAATTCATAAGCTTGAAGTTGAGCACCATTCTGAGTAGTGTAATGAAACCTTGCACAGTCTGGCTCCATCTCTCCAGGACATGAATCATCCCTTTGTCTAGCATACTCTGCCTTTTAATCCCTCAACATCTTTCTCAGTTATCAAGCTGTCTGTGGGTTATTGCTATGCTTGAGTTCAACTGACTCTTATTTTACTGAATAATGGCTGCAAAGGCCAAGAACAGTGATGCTGGCAATTCTCATATACCAAATAAATAAATAAGCTATAACATACTTCCTTTAAATGAAAAGGTGAAAGTTCTTGACTTAACAAGGAAGGAAAAGAAGTCACTGAAGTTGCTAAGATCTAGGACAAGAATGAGTCTTCTATCTGTGGAATCTGAAGATGGAAAAAGAAATTCCTGCTAGTTTTACTGTTGCATCTCAAACTGCAAAGGTTATGGCCACAGTGCATGATATGTGCTTCTGTTTGTTTTTTGGCAGCTCCAAGCAGCTTGTGAGATCTTAGTTTCCAGACTGAGGACTGAGCCTGGGCTGCCATGGCAGTGAGAGTCCTGAGTCCTAACCGCTGGACCACCAGGGAATATCCCATTCATGCTTAGTTAAGATGGCAAAGGTATTGTTATTGTTGTTCAGTCGCTAAGTTGTGTCCGACTCTTTGCAACCTCATGAACTATAGCATGCTAAGCTTCTCTGTCCTTCACTGTCTCCCAGAGTTTGCTCAAACTCATGTCCATTGAGTCAGCGATGCCATCCAACCACCTCATCCTCCATTGCTCCCTTCTCCTTTCCCCTCTAGCTTACCCAGCATCTGGGTCTTTTCCTAACAGTTGACTCTTCACACCAGGTGGCCAAAGTATTGGAGTTTCAGCTTCAGTATCAGTCCTTTCAATGAATATTCAGGATTGATTTCCTTTAGGGTTGACTGGTTGATCTCCTTGTAGTCCAAGGGACTCTCAAAAGTCTTCTCCAGCACCATAGTTTGAAAGGCAAAGGCATTAAATTTGTATAATAAGATACTTTGAAAGAGAGAGAGAAACTACCTTCATTTAACTTTCATTACAGTGTATTATTAAAATTGTTGTATTTCATTATTACTGTTACTCTTTTTCCAGTTCTAATTTACATATTAAACTTCATCATAGGTATGTATGCATTGGAACAAAGACAGTATATATAAGAGTTTGGTACTATCCAAGATTTCAGGCATCCACTTGTGGTCTTGGAATATATCCCTCAAGGACAAGGGGAATTACCGCACCTCATATGAGTGCCATGTAGATATAGGGAGATAATATATGGCTTATCCTTTTTCTATCCTACTTCCTCAGGTGGAAACTTACTTTCCTCTACTATCACAAGCATTATTCTTAGATAATAGGACTACAACAAAAGCTTTACTGGAGAAGCAAGGTAGAAAAAGAGGATTCCAACATTGCTATGAAGAGATGAGAGAATGAAATCTATTGAGTACAATGACAGGAGATTAAAGAATAAGGAGGCCTATATTCTTTTCCATTCTTTGGTTCTTAAGTCTTCAATAGATGAACTCATACAGTATTACAATAGTTTAAAGAAATGGTCTTAGGTAATGGCATTTTTAATAACAGGAGTTCCATTTTAAGTATGGATTTTGTACTAGATGTTAAACTATATATATGTTAATTACTCAGATGCAAATAGGGGAAAATTTAAGGAGTTTAGATGAAGACTCTGCTTTGCTGTTAATCCTTTTAAGCCCCTAAATGTCACTCATTCAGAACTCTGTTGCAGGTTAGGAAGGTTTGAACAATTTCACATTTATGGTAGGCCAGGCCAGCTTATGGTAGACCATGCTTCTCTGATATTCATTGTGTATGATTATCAAGTTTCTAATTTCTAGATTGATAGTGGGATCATCACAAAAAAGCCAAATATTTTTCATGTTTATTTTGTTTAGTAAAAATCATGTTGCACTGTTATTTAGGATTTAAAGCTTAGAGAGGATTTGAGGCAACTTACAAGATTAACCATAGTGCAGAATGTCATCATTTATTCTGTCATGTGTCTGCAAAGATGGCTAGGGTGGCCATTTCCTACTTTTGGCTGTATTTCATTATCTGACACTGTTACCTGGTTTGCTTTTTGCAAATTATGTGTCTTTGTAGGAAGAATGCCTACGGTTGGAGAATTCACACACACACACGCACACACACACAAGTGGTCTTATTGAGATGTAATTGGCACATTACACTGTGTAGGTTTAATGTGTCCAACATGATAATTTAGTATTCTTATATAATGTAAAATGATTACCACACTGAGATTAGTTAACACATCCATCACTCACACTACCTTTTTTCTGGTGTGTGTGGAGTGAGAACTTGTAAGACTTGTTCTGTCACAGCTTTCAAGTATACAATCTAGTATTGCTGACATGTCATCATGCTATTTATCAGTCTCCAGAACTCATGTATCTGGTAATGGAAATTTGTACTGTTTGACCACCTTCATTCATTTCTCCCACCCTCACCTCTGGCAACCACTCTCTGTTTTCAAGTTCAGTTTCTAGATTCTAGATATCATACAGTATTTGTCCTACCCTGGCATTTTTATGGGGATTACATTGAATCTATAGCTGGCTCTGCATACCATTCGAATGATTAATTCTTCCAGTCTATAAATATGTAGCATTTTCCATTTATTTGTGTCTTCTTCAATTTCTTTCATCAATGTCTTACCATTTTCAGCACACGCAAACTTATCTGTGTGAAGCTAACTAAAATGAGCAGGGGTCAAAATTATTTCAGGAGGTACTGTGTGGAAAGAGATAAGCCCAAATTATTTCCAGATATAAAGGAAATGAAGAAAGAACTCTTAATACTTATGGGACTTAGATAACATTCTTAAAAGCAATCTACCTACAATATTAAGCCTCAGTTCAGTTCAGTTCAGTTCAGTCACTCAGTTGTGTCTGACTCTTTGTGACCCCATGAAATGCAGCAGACCAGGCCTCCCTGTCCATTACCAACTCCCAGAGTTCACTCAAACTCATATCCATCGAGTTGGTGATGCCATCCAGCCATTTCATCTTCTGTCATCCCCTTTTCCTGCTGCCCCCAATCCCTCCCAGCATCAGAGTCTTTTCCAGGGAGTCAACTCTTTGCATGAGGTGGCCAAAGTACTGGAGTTTCAGCTTTAGCATCATTTCTTCCAAAGAAATCCCAGGGTTGATCTCCTTCAGAATGGACTGGTTGGATCTCCTTGCAGTCCAAGGGACTCTCAAGAGTCTTCTCCAACACCACAGTTCTAGTTTGATTTAATTAGATAAAATACAATAAAGCTGATATTCTTTATAAGGACTGATAATTATAAGTTGAAAAATATGTTATAGGAGCCTCATGAGTTAGAATGTTTTTTCTAAACTGTATGTTTATATNGTTTGATTTAATTAGATAAAATACAATAAAGCTGATATTCTTTATAAGGACTGATAATTATAAGTTGAAAAATATGTTATAGGAGCCTCATGAGTTAGAATGTTTTTTCTAAACTGTATGTTTATATTGATTCCTGCTTGATCTTGGATTTCAGAGCATTTGTGGGCTACAAGTTGCTGGCAAAATAGTGTTGACATTTATAACATCTATGAATGGCTCACTTGAGTTACAAAGTCCCCCTTTACCCTAAAACATCCTCCTTTGCATCTTATGTTTAAAAAATTCTTGCATCATACCTTAAAATTTCTCATCATTAGTCCATTTATAATTTAAAGCGATGCAGACTACCGTTGAGCTCACCCAGTCTCACTTCATAATGATGAAGCTAGATAAANTGACTCATTGGAAAAGACTGATGCTGGGAGGGATTGGGGGCAGGAGGAGAAGGGGATGACCAAGGATAAGATGGCTGGACGGCATCACTGACTCTATGATCGTGAGTCTGAGTGAACTCCAGGAGTTGGTGATGAACAGGGAGGCTTGGCGTGCTGTGATTCATGGGGTCGGAAAGAGTCGGACATGACTAAGCGACTGAACTGACTGAACTGAGGTCTTGGGAGGGTGAGGGTGGTTGTTGTTATGATACACAGAAGGCAACATGAAGGGAAAAATAGCCTGAGAGACAGCAGGAGACCAGAGGATTCGGGTGGTGTTGGGAAGGCTTCTTGGGGGGGGGTCCACTCTTTTGCTGAAGTTTGAAGAATACTCTGAATTTAATATAATCATGTGATGGAGGAATTTCTTGGCTGAGGGGAGAGAGTTATAAAAATTGAGGAGCTGTGAATCTCCTAATGTATATATTATCTGAAGTGTTAAACTTCAGATAGAAGTTTAGAGTGAAGGTAGAGTGAAGACCAATTTACTTATAACAATTGGAAGACTCAAAAGTAAAAAAATTTCAGAATACATTTTATATAATATTAGATGATACTTATTCTGTTATCTTTCAAAACTTTATTTTGGCATTTACTATGTTCAAATAGCTGGATGATAGAGGGAAAGTAAAGGTAAATGCATATTGAACTAATACAATACTAAATTATGATTCTAGTGGGAAAAGGGAAATAGAAGGGAAATTGACATTTACAGAAAATATTATAAAATTTGATTGCTTAAGCAAGTTGTAGGGGTTTTACTCTTAAGGTCAAATCAAATAAATTGAGAGCAGTTCTTGGAGGGAATGTGTGAGCAAGAGAAAAGTCTTAGGGTTCAGTTGGGTCAAGCATTTTGTTCTCAAGAAAGCTATCTTGAATCTTCAGATTTTTTGGACATTTTGCCATTAGTAAGAATTAAAAATTCCTTCAAAACTTGTGGTCTTATGTGACATGGTACATTTCCTTCTTTCTTCAAATCATGCTAATACATTATTCTTTCATAATACTGATTTTCATGGGGAGAAAACTGGGCTACATCCTAGAGATAAGGTAGATTGTGTCTCCTGTGAGATGTTCATGCTGAAATGGGAGGAGGTGAACACAGGTCTGATAAATGGTAGAGGTAGGTCACCAAAGCAGCATTGGGGAAGCTCAACAGGAAAGAAAAACTATTACCTGAATCTCCAAACCTGAATAAGCACAAATAAGAGAGTCTAAGGCCAAGAGGAAATTGAGGCAGTTGAAGGAAGGAGACAGGTAAGGGAAACATGTATACAAGCATATTCATGTCAGATGATGCTGGAATATTGTGTTTGGTACCATCTTAGTTGTAGGCCTTTCAGAAGACTTTACTAGAGGGATAGTAATTATGAATAAAAATAAAATCAATCCTACTTTCACAATTTCTAAATAGCTTATGGCAAACAGGTAACTTTTGCCTGGAAGTATTCTACCCAGGTTAACTTCTGCACAGATTTCTTTGGAACTCCCCCTGTATATTCTTGCTAAATTCTCTACTATGTGAATTTGTACTTGCTTTGGAGTTTCTACTCTTATCACAGTGTCCTTTTCTAATATGTCAACTTGGCCTCAATAACAGGTATTTCACAACTGTTTCTATAATTTATTATAATTATTTCCTAATACTTTTGGGTTCATTCTTCCCTCCCCCCCATAAGATAGCTCTAGTATTGCTTGCTGCTGCAGCTGGTAAGTCACTTCAGTCGTGTCCGACTCTATGTGACCCCATAAATGGCACCCCACCAGGCTCCCCCGTCCCTGGGATTTTCCAGGCAAGAACACTGGAGTGGGTTGCCATTTCCTTCTCCAATGCATGAAAGTGAAAAGTGAAAGGGAAGTTGCTCAGTCATGTCCGACTCTTCGCAACCCCATGGACTGCAGTCTACCAGGCTCCTCTGTCCATGGGATTTTCCAGGCAAGAGTACTTGAGTGGGGTGCCATTGCCTTAATGCTTAGTTGTCTTTAACTTCATTCCAAATAATTCTTTTAATATAAATTTATTTATTTTAATTGGAGGTTAATTGCTTTTGTTAAATTGTATTTTGACAGCTGTCATATCAGTGTGCATTAAAAAAACATTAAAACTGGTGAATTTTTATGTAGCCATTTTAATGCTGAAAATGGAAGAAAAAATATTTTTGGCATATTATGCTTTGTATTTCAAGAAAAGCAAAAAAGATTGTGCAGTGTATGGAAGGCTGTTATCACTGAATGAGTCATAAGTGGTTTGCAAAGTTTCCTGTTGGGGATTACTCACTGAACGATGCTCCACAGTTGAGTAGACCAGTTGAAGTTGATAGCGATCAAAACATTAACCATCACTCCATGGTAAATAGATGGAGAAACAGTGGAAACAGTATCAGACTTTATTTTTGGGGGCTCCAAAATCACTACAGATGATGACTGCAGCCATGAAATTAAAAGACACTTACTCCTTGGAAGAAAAGTTATGACCAATCTAGATAGCATATTCAAAAGCAGAGACATTACTTTGTCAAAAATGGTCTGTCTAGTCAAGGCTATGGTTTTTCCAGTAGTCATGTATGGNAATTCTCTACTATGTGAATTTGTACTTGCTTTGGAGTTTCTACTCTTATCACAGTGTCCTTTTCTAATATGTCAACTTGGCCTCAATAACAGGTATTTCACAACTGTTTCTATAATTTATTATAATTATTTCCTAATACTTTTGGGTTCATTCTTCCCTCCCCCCCATAAGATAGCTCTAGTATTGCTTGCTGCTGCAGCTGGTAAGTCACTTCAGTCGTGTCCGACTCTATGTGACCCCATAAATGGCACCCCACCAGGCTCCCCCGTCCCTGGGATTTTCCAGGCAAGAACACTGGAGTGGGTTGCCATTTCCTTCTCCAATGCATGAAAGTGAAAAGTGAAAGGGAAGTTGCTCAGTCATGTCCGACTCTTCGCAACCCCATGGACTGCAGTCTACCAGGCTCCTCTGTCCATGGGATTTTCCAGGCAAGAGTACTTGAGTGGGGTGCCATTGCCTTAATGCTTAGTTGTCTTTAACTTCATTCCAAATAATTCTTTTAATATAAATTTATTTATTTTAATTGGAGGTTAATTGCTTTTGTTAAATTGTATTTTGACAGCTGTCATATCAGTGTGCATTAAAAAAACATTAAAACTGGTGAATTTTTATGTAGCCATTTTAATGCTGAAAATGGAAGAAAAAATATTTTTGGCATATTATGCTTTGTATTTCAAGAAAAGCAAAAAAGATTGTGCAGTGTATGGAAGGCTGTTATCACTGAATGAGTCATAAGTGGTTTGCAAAGTTTCCTGTTGGGGATTACTCACTGAACGATGCTCCACAGTTGAGTAGACCAGTTGAAGTTGATAGCGATCAAAACATTAACCATCACTCCATGGTAAATAGATGGAGAAACAGTGGAAACAGTATCAGACTTTATTTTTTGGGGCTCCAAAATCACTACAGATGATGACTGCAGCCATGAAATTAAAAGACACTTACTCCTTGGAAGAAAAGTTATGACCAATCTAGATAGCATATTCAAAAGCAGAGACATTACTTTGTCAAAAATGGTCTGTCTAGTCAAGGCTATGGTTTTTCCAGTAGTCATGTATGGATGTGAGAGTTGGACTGTGAAGAACACTGAGCACCAAAGAATTGATGCTTTTGAACTGTGGTGTTGGAGAAGACTCTTGAGAGTCCCTTGGACTGCAAGGAGATCCAACCAGTCCATTCTGAAGGAGATCAGCCCTGGGATTTCTTTCGAAGGAATGATGCTAAAGCTGAAGCTCCAGTACTTTGGCCACCTCATATGAAGAGTTGACTCATTGAAAAAGACTCTGATGCTGGGAGGGATTGGAGGCAGGAGGAGAAGGGGACGACTGAGGATGAGATGGCTGGATGGCATCATGGACTCAATGGATGCAAGTCTGAGTGAACTCCGGGAGATGGTGATGGACAGCAAGGCCTGACATGCTGTGATTCATGGGGTCACAAAGAGTCGGACACGACTGAGCAACTGAACTGAACTGAACTGAACTAAAAGTTATACCACAGTGGGGGTATTTGACAAACTCAAAATATTCAAATTAAGTATTGAAAAGCATTTGCCCCAGTTTGGTTATGTTAATTGCTTTGATGTTTGGGTTCCACATAAGTAAGAAAAAACCTTCTTGACCATATTTCCTCATATGATTCTCTGATAAAAGGTAACAAAAATGTTCTTTTTTTTTCTTTTTAATTTGATGGGTAATGAAAGGTGGATACTCTATAGCAATGAGGAACAGAAGAGACTGTTGGGACAAGTGAAACGAACCACTGCCAACAACACCAAAGACTTGACTTTATCCAAAAAAAGGTGATGCTGTGTAAATGGTGGGATTAAAAGGGAGTCCTCTATTATGAACTCCTTCTGGAAAACCAAATGAATAATTCCAACAAGTCCTGCTTCCAGTTAGACCAACTAAAGGCAGCACTCAACAAAAGTGAAAGTGAAAGTCACTCAGTTGTATCCAACTCTTTGTGACCCCATGGACTATATAGTCCATGGAATTCTCCAGGCAAGAATGCTAGAGTGGGTAGCCATTCCCTTCTCCAGGGCATCTTCCCACCCAGGAATTGAACCCAGGTCTCACACATTGCAGGAGGGTTCTTTACCAGCTGAGCCACCAGGAAAGCCCAAGAATACTGGAGTGGTTAGCCTATCCCTTCTCTAGTGGATCTTCCCAACCCAGGAATTGAACTGGGGTTTCCTGCATTGCAGGTGGATTCTTTACCAGCTGAGCTACCAAGGAAGCTCAACAAAAAGCACCTAGAATTAATCAAGAGAAAATACATAATCTTTCAGGATAATGCAAGATTGCATGTTTCTTTGATGACCAGGCAAAAATTGTTATAGTTTGGCTAGGGATTTCTGATTCACCTGCTTAATTCACTTAGCTATTGCACCTTCAGATTTCCATTTATTTTAGTCTTTATAAAATTCTCTTAATGGAAAAAAAATTCAGTTCCCTGGAAGACTGTAAAAGGCACCTGGAAGAATTCTTTGTTAAAAAAGATAAAAATCTTTGGGTATATGGAATTATGAAGTTGCCTGAAAAATGGCAGAAAGTAGTAAAACAAAATGGTGAATATGTTGTTCAATAAAGTTCTTGGTGAAAATGAAAAATGTGACTTTTATTTTTACTTAAAAAAACCAAAGGAACTTTTTTGCCAACCCAATACAGAATTTAATCTCCTTGGCATTTTTTTTTTAAAACCAGAGCTCTAGCTTACCTTTAGTCTTCTCCAACAGATAAGAACTAAAATAAATTAAACTGCAGAAAAATATAAAATCTATAAGATGACTTTTAGGTGATATACATAGACACAACATTTATATTCTGATTTTAAATTGAATTTAATTTCATTTAATAATACTTCAAAAATATTTTGGAAGTACAATTGAGAAATATGATCCATCTCTGTACATATTATTTTTCTTTTAAGTCAAAGGTTTGGGTTTAGCAATGGTCTATTTACAGTCTTAGAAATTTGGCCAGCACTAGGATTGTGATGAAATTGGAAAGAAGGGTTAAAATTTGGTGAAACTTTCCACTTGTTTTCTTCATTTCTCCTTGACTTTCAAAAGATGAAAATTTCAAGTGGAAGAAATGAATGACTAATAGCTAGAGATATTCAGAGATATTATCAACACCTACACTTGGTAAAATTAAACTGTAATAGTCTCAAGCCTACTTTTTTGTCTTAAATGATATGTGTATGTGCCTTGGTGACAGTATTATTAGGGACAGTCTTTCAGTTCTTATTCTGGTTGCATTTCAGGAAAGTAGAGACTAAATTGTCTAAGTATAGCATTGGAGGGTGGAAACTCAAATTTCATTGTAAGATGTGTCCTTCATAGCAAATAGAACAAAATTATCATCCACTCTAATAAAACAATATTATGAACATTTTGAGGGTTTATAAGGATGGTGATATTAACTCTTATGTTTACCTCCATCTTTCACATTGGTTCTGCAATTGATTGCCTTTTCTTGCAGTTGTTCTGGGGGTTCCCAGGTGGCTCAGTGTTAAGTAAAGAACCCATCTGCCATTGCTGGAGACATAAGGAAACAGCTGGTTTGATCCCTGGGTAGAGAAGAGCCCCTGGAGGAGGGCATGGAAGCCCACTCCCATATTTTTGCCTGAAGAATCCCACGGACAGAGAAGCCAGAAGGGCTATTGTCTACAGAGTCACAAAGAGTCAGACACAACTGATGCAACTTAGCACACACCCACACGCACAGCTGTTCTGATGGTTGCCCATAATTTCAAGTTAATTCTGTTATCAGGACCTTGTACTTTAGAGGTTGAAACCAGACATATATCATTAAACAATCAGATAGTAGTAAAAGCAAAAATGAAAGAGGGTTGTAAAAAAAGCACTTTAAATGTTGGTCAGTGGCATTGGTTTGGAATAGCTACAGAGATCATCAAGGAAGGCAGAGATCCTTATAGTGAGTGACCTTGGGTAGAATTTGAATCAGTAAGAGAGAGAATTCCATGTGGGGCTGGGGAGGAAATAGACATGGATATTTATTTCCCTGTCTAGGTGCTGTTGGTGTGATAGGAGATGAGAGAGAGGAGAGGTGAAGTCATATTGTGCTGACCTTACAGGACTGCCTAAGCCTCCTGGATTTCATCTTATGGTCTTCAACTACCTGAAGGCCTCCTCTGTCCTTGAAGTCTGTACCTTAAAACTTTTAGGACTTAAGCAATTGCTTAACCATTTTTAGAGCTTCACTAGTGGCTCGGATGGTAAAAAATCTGCCTGTGATGTACGAGACCCAGTCAGAAAGGTCCCCTGGAGGAGGGAATGGCTACCCACTCCAATATTCTTGGGGCGTCCCTGGTGGTCCAGATGGTAAAGACTATACTTGCTAGGGCCCCGTATCTAAGAGTTGGCATTTCTACCAGATTGTAAAACAACTTAAGTTATAAAAAAATATATCATTCTGGAAGTTAATGGTAAAATCTGGGAGCTTATTTTCTTGAAAAGCCAGAAATAGTTTGTAGTATTCTTTGTCTATAAATAGTAATAATAACACAATAGATTGTTCTAAAATATCTTATCTCATTTGATTCTCAACGTGGCCTTCTGAAGCAGGCAGGGCAAACATTAGGGTCTCTGGGAGTAAATTAAAATCCAGAATTACCAAGCAACTGTAGGGAAGAGTGGAAAAGGACTCGTGGTTCCTAATTGTGAGTGTCAGTTGCTTCTGCAAGTGGTGTGTTAGTTGTATGTTATATGTAGCTCTCTCAGTTTGAGCCATACATATGCTTTCCGTCATCACAGACTGGGATTATGCTTATTTCCTGGACTTTAAGGATTGCAGAAGAATAAATATTGATTAACATAAATGTAATAATGTAATTCTCTATATATAGGTCTCAATATTATAGCTGTTTCCATAAATAAATAATCTTTGAAAGAGAACTCTAAAGAAAAGTTTCCTGAAGCAAGTAATTTTTTTCAGAAAATAGAAAGAAAAGATTTCTTTGGAAAAGCTGTCATAGATACCAAGATATCAGAAAGAGGCTTCAGAATAAAGAGTGCTATAAGTCAAGCAATGTGAGGATCCAAATCCAATTTTAGAAAGTGTTCTTACCTAAGAGGCATTTGCAAGGTAGGAAATATTTTGCAAAAGTCTTGTCCATTGTTTGATGTACTTGGTTCAGGGAGAAAATTGTTGTTTCATCTCATGATTGACCTCACATATAACAGACTAGAATGTCATCCAAAGTAGTGTGATATAAAAGGTCTCTTCCCCTCAGTAGGAAGAGATATCCATAGAAATATACACAGACGTATAGGCAGTTAATTTCTGGCTTCTTGGCTGTCATTTGTCTAGTTGCTGTATCTGTCTGTCTATCTACTTTTTCATTTTCACATATCTCTTTTGCACTGAAACTATCACAATCCATAAGAGCCAGTGCCAGAGAGTTGGCATTTTAGATTTATAAAGTTATTTAAGTATACATATATATGTGTAAATATTCAAAATATTCATGGTATTAATATTATATTCTATCTTTTGTATTTGTGCAGACATTGCTATAAGCAGAAGATAGTTAAGTGGTACTAAAGCCACTGCATTTGAAAGGCGGTGGACAGAGATTTTAATGGCATTTGATAAGGGTCATGGTGGGTGTGTGGATCACAACAAATGTGAAAGATTCTTAAAGAGATAGGAATGCCAGACCACCTTACCTGTCTCATGAGAAACCTATATTTGGGTAAAAAAGCAACAATTAAAACCAGACATGGAACAACAGGCTGCTTCAAAATTGGGAAAGGAATATGTCAAGGCTGTTATATTGTCATGCTGCTTATATAACTGATCTGCAGAGTACATCACGCAAAATGCTGGGCTGGATGAATCACAAGCTGGAATCAAGACTGCTGGGAGAAATATGATACCACTCTAATGAGAGAAAATGAAGAGGAACTAAAGAGCCTCTTGATAAAGGTGAAAGAAGAGAGTGAAAAAGCTGGCTTGAAATTCAATATTCAAAAAAGTAATATTATAGCATCTGGTCCCATCATTTTGGATAAGGAAATGGTGACCCACTCCAGTATTCTTACCTGGAGAGTTCAGTGGACAGAGGAGCCTGGCAGGCTGCAGTCCATGGGGTCACAGAGAGTCGGACACGACTGAGCGACTATCATTCACTCCCATCATCTCCTGGAAAATAGCAGGGGAAAAAGTGGAAGCAGTGACATATTTTATTTTCTTGGGCTCCAAAATCACTGTGGATGGTGACTGCAGCGGTGAAATTGAAAGACACTTGCTCTTTGGAAGAAAAGCTACGACAAAACTGGACAGCATATTAAAAAGCAGAGACACCACTTTGCTGACAAAGGTCCATATAGCAGCTATGTTTTCTTTCCAGTAGTCATGTATGGATATGAGAGTTGGACTATAAAGAAGGTTGAGTGCTGAAGAATTGATGTTTTAAAATTGTGGTGTTGGAAAAGACTCTTGAGAGTACCTTAAACTGCAATGAGATTAAAGAAGTCATTAGTAAAGGAAATCAACCCTGAATACTCCTTGGTAGGACTGATGCTAAAGCTGAAGCTCCAATACTTTGGCCACTTGATGCAAAGAACTGACTCATTGGAAAAGACCCTGATGCTGAGAAAGACTGAGGGCAGGAGGAGAAGGGGGTGACAGAGGATGAAACAGATAGCATCACCAAGTCAATGGACATAAATCTGAGCAAACTTTGGGAGACAATGAGAACAGAGAAGCCTGACATGCTGCAGTCTGTGGGGTCACAAAGAGTCAGACAGAGCTTAGCAACAACAACAAAATGGTAGGGGTGTGTGTGTGTGTGTGTGTGTGTGTGTGTGTGTGTGTGATTAAACCACATGGACAACTGAAGAAGGGCATGGAAGTGCTGTGGGGGAAGAAAGACAGAAAAATGGAAGACCTGGAAAAAAAGTAATTTGATTTCATCTTTTCATTAGGATTTGTTAAGATTATCTTTTCATTAAGATTGGTACTGCTTCTAATGTCTTCCATAATGATGGTCCAAGAGCCATTATTAATAACTAGATCTTCCTGGTATAGTCCTGTTTTGAATGACTAGATACTTGATGAGCTTCAATTAATCAGACATACTTATATACCATCCTTTCTATTTGTGATGGATGTTTAAATATAAACAAGATCTCTCTAGCCTGAGAACTTAGCCACATCACTGTAAGGGGATGTGATTTGATTTAAGAAAAATATGGAGAGGTCTATTAATTATTGGAAAAAATGGAGTGCACCATTGACTTTCTAATCTTAGCCATAAGAAAATTTGAGGAAAGATATTGCTGTATGAGAAAAGAGATGATTTGTGGAGAAAGAACTGAAAGTTTTCTTCTTCTCCAGGAAGATTATAACTGGTCCTTAAGTGGTCTATAAGTTTTACAGTGTGTCTCCTGACACTAATAAAGGCAACTTCTTTAGGGATTTTAAGAGAAATATGTATGTTATTTCCTATTTTGTCCCCTTAAGCTGGAACCTAGCAGAACTTTTTGCCTCTAATATTGCTCAATTTCACCTTAATATTACCCAAGTCCTATTTTAGCTCAGTTTTCTTCAGAGTTATACAGCTATTAGTCAATCAAAGTGCATTTGCTTTTCAGTTTCATACAGAGACACATGGAGCTAAATGTTTTTCTAACCTGAAAAATATGAGTTTCCAAAGATGTGAATGTGATGTAAGGAGTTTGGCTTTGATAGGTGAGATTTTTTGAGGCTTCATAAAAAGCATGCTTTATACTTGTGTATTGCTTTACAGTTTTCACAAAAAGATGGTCTCATGTAGTGTCTCACTTTTCACTGGCACGAGAACTCTCTCACTTGAGAGTAATTACTTTTGTTTTACACCCGAGGAAACGGAAAATCAAAGAGGGCATGTGACATGCTAGTCACTGAGCTGAAAAGCACTGGGAGTCACACTGGGTCTTGTGGCTCCATGTACCATGTTTTCTTGACAGACCTTTACTGGGTGACCCCCCAGTGCTTGTCAAGAGTGTGGTGGTAAAACATTTCTTTTCAGATCAACATACTAATGTGATTTGCGAAGTTTACAAATATTGGGAAGTGAAATATTTCTCAGAGTTAAGAACTGGAGTCAAAGAACCACTTCTTTTGGTTATGAAGGCAAAGTATGTTTCCTCCATGCCCAACTGAATCATACCGACAAGTTGTACTAAGAAAGCAGCTTGGTACCCACGATTGCTGGGCTCAGACTTAGAGCAAAGAAAGTGAGGACCGAGATAGGGCTGGTGCCGCTGAAAGTGCCCTGGGGAGCCTGAAAGAATTACCGCATAGACTGTGAGAAACTGGTCTGTGGAGATGATCATTCAGTTTACTCATTTTCTCTGTTTTAATCAGTTATCAAGCAAAAAAGGAGAACATTTTCCTTGGAGTGATTTGTTTTCTTGTCAAATTTGCTCTCTGGAAAGTCTTAAACTTTAGCTGATAGTGGCTTGAGTGAATTAGCCAATAATCTGGAGAATTATTATTTATATATTCTTGGTGACTTTCTAGCCCATGAAAATTTTAACCATAATTGTTGTTATAATCGTTGTTGTCATTTAGTCTTTACATCGTGTCCAACTCTGCAGCTCCATGTACTGAAGCATGCCAGGTTTCCCTGCCCTTCACTATCTCCTGGAGTTTGCTCAGACTCATGTCCATTCAGTTCATGATGCCATCCAACTATCTCATCTGCTGTTGCCCCCTTCCCTTCCTGCCCTCAGTCTTTCCCAGCATCGGGGGTCTTTTCCAATGAATTGCATCAATTATCGGTCACTTTAGTTATCAATGATTTTTATCTCTAAATTCATAGAATAAATCATAAAATATTATTACTGAATAAATAAGGAATGATTTGTTATTAGGTGATTGTAAGTACAAAAGTATGTCTCATGGCACTTTTTTTCATATTAGTTATTTTTTTTCATTAGAAAACTAGGAAAAGGAAAAGGATGCATTTCAAATTTGATACATGGTTGAATTATTACATTTTCAGCTAGACAAAGACACAGAGCAAAACGTTGCGCTTGACTATGTGATAAGAAACCAGTTCTCTTGCAGAAAAGAATAATTAAACCTGCCAATGGGAGATCTTTCATTGAAAACATTTCTTGATCTTCAAAAAATGAGACATGGGGATCATTTTGGAAAGTTATTAGTATTTGAACTCAGCTAAGATTGACAAAGATCATCTCCTGGACTAAAATTTTCTGACTCCTCTGAGCTCTTCTCAGTTAAGCTCTGACTTTGGGCTTCCATGTCTGTCTTGGCCCTGTTAATTTTAGCAACAGTCCTGCTGTCAGTGCAGCCAGAGCCCCCTACCTTTGCTATCCATGTGCCGTGCCATGCTCAGTCGCTTCACTCGTGTCTGGGTCTTTGTGACCTCATGGACTGTAGCCCACCAGGTTCCTCTGTCCATGGGATTTCCCAGGTAAGATACTGGAGTAGGTTGCCATACCTCCTCCAAGGGATCTTCCTGATCTAGGGATTGAGCCCGACTCACCTGTGTCTCCTGAACTGCAAGCAGATTCTTTTTTTGTTGTTGTTTAGTTTTTATTTCATAATCATAAATTTAACCTTGAAATCCAGCTAAACTTGAAGAGAGGATAAGGAATATACGGAACCCCCCAAAACAAAATGAGAGCATAAAGATTATAGGATATTTCTAGCAGATGGAGGTGAAGGGTCCTTTCCTGGGCTGCAGAAGGAATGGTCTTGTGGTTAAGCAAGTTCAGTTCAGTCGCTCAGTCATGTCCGACTCTTTGTGACCCCATGGACTGCAGCTCATCAGGCCCCTGTCCATCACCAACTCCTGAAGTTCCCTCAGACTCACGTCCATTGAGTCAGTGATGCCATCCAACCATCTCATCATCTGTCATCCCCTTCTTCTCCCACCTTCAATCTTTCCCAGCATCAGGGTCTTTTCAAATGAGTCAGTTCTTCACATCAGGTTAGGTAAAGCACAAGTCAAATTTATTAGATTTGTCCACAGTCAGCAATGATCTTGTTGGTCTTGCCGTTACTGGACCCAAAGCACTCCACAGATTCCACAATATTCACGCCCTCTTTCATCTTGCCAAACACCACATGCTTGCCATCCAACCACTCAGTCTTGGCAGTGCAGATGAAAAACTGGGAACCATTTGTGTTGGGGCCAGAGTTTGCCATGGACAATATGCCAGGACCTGTATGCTTCAGGATGAAATTCTTATCATCAAATTTCTTGGCATAGATGGACTTGCCACCAGTGCAAGGTGTGAAGTCACCACCTTGGCACATAAATCCCAGAATTATTCTGTGAAAGCAGGAAATTCTATAACCAAATACTTTCTCCCCAGTGCTCAGAGCAGGAAAATTTTCTGCTGTTTTTGGAACTTTGTCTGCAAACAGCTTGAAGGAGATGAGGCCCAAGGGCTCACCATGGACAGCGATATTGAACATGGTGGGGTTGACCATGACCATGGACAGCCTGGGAGGCTCTGGGGTGGTGGAGTCTGCAAGGCTGCAGGCAGATTCTTTACCTCTGAACCACCAGGGAAGCCCCTCCCTTGATATCCAATCACTGTCAATATCCACTTCAGCTCCCCATCCTCTACCATCTCCAAGTGATGTGTGATCACCCTGGCCTGCCTTTAGCAAGAATCCTGCTAGATTAGTTTAGCCAGAATCCCCCTGCCCCTATATTTTCCCTTAGTAATTTCCCATCCCCTCACCCTCATCCTACTCCCTTATATTCCTGGCTATTAATCCTCACTTTTCCCTGTTGTATTTGGAGTTGAGTTCAGTCTCGCTTCCTTGAGGCAAAACTCCTTGTCCCTATACCGGAGCATTCATTCATTCTCCTAAATGAATTCTGTCTCATTGTTCTTTAACAAGTATCATGGTATCATGAATTTATTTTGTTTAACAGATAGACTATTTGATCATTAATCTGAGGCCAAACAGTGACTTTACTAGTAATGAACCTTAAGTCACTCAGTTCAAGACTGGGGCCTTTTTGTAAGACTGGTAAAAAGTGTGACATCTAAGTGTGTATCAGTTAATTGGAGAGAATAAAAGATCAGAATAAGGGATTGGATTTCCTTTTGTAATAAGTAGTCACTGAAATCTTTCTAGGGACATTAGAAGATTTTGGAATGACATATAAAACAGAATGTGAAGGGGAAAAAATAGAGACAATTTGGAGACTTCGCCAGTTCTCCATATGAAAAATCCCAACAGTCTAAAGTAAGCTAGTGGTGGTGAGAATGTGGAGGATGAAATGGATGTTAGAGCTGTTATGAAAGCAGAATGACTATTGATTACATGTGGGTAAGTGAGGGAGAGTGAGCTGTTAAGGGTGTGAAAATGTTTTCAGCTTAGGGCTCAGGAGGATGGTGTCCCCATGAAGGAGGAAATGTATTTAGTTCAGTTAAAAATGTGGAACTGACCTTGAGAGAAAAATAAGAGCTCTACATAGATAAAAAGGAATTACCAACATCCAGCTGGTATTTCAAGTCATGAGCCTGGATCAAACTGACAAAGGAGAAAACAGTTTGAGAGAAGAGAAGAAATCCATGGATTAATCCTTAAGAGATGTTCATATTGAAGTTGATGTCAGGAGATAGAGTAACCACAAAGAAGAGAGAGGGGGAATGGGAGCAGAAGAGTCTATAGTGAACCAGTTGGAGATTTTTATACAAGAAGGCTGTTAACACAATCGATTGCTGCAGGGGAAGTTGAAAATGGGAAGAAGCCAGTGGGCTTGATGGCTATGAGGTCACTAATGGTGTTGGGAGAACAATTTCAGCACATCAGATGAGAATATACTTTGGATTATGGTAAATGAAAAGAAAAATACAGGGATTTGCTAGAGTATTTTATTTTTGGAAAGTTTGGCAGAAAAAGGAAGGAAGCAGATAAGATTGCACTTGAAGATAAAGGTAAGAAAGGTACAGAAAGGTTGTTATTTAAGAAGAGGGCATGTGCAGGTATTTACAACCTGTAGGGAAGAGTCCTTTGAGAGGATGCAATGTGAGAAGTAAGTATTGGAAGTTTCTTCAAAAGCAAGTTCTCAGAGAAGGTTAGGCCAGGTGGCATCCAGGGCATGATGGGAAGGATTATTATCCTTTCTTTTTTTCTTGCTGAAATGGAAGGTAATAGAGAAGATTTGAGTCAGATAGGGGAATGTTGTGTTGTTTTTGCCTGATGATCTCAAACTTCACAGTGGTGTAGGATAAATGGAAAATGAATTTTATGCATTCTGATTTTATCCTTTACAGATGTTCCTTAATGCACTAAATAAAGTGTTGTTATTAGAGTGAATCAATAGTTCATTTAATTACATATAATTGTATTAATCTTTAATTATAGAGTAGAAGATTTTTCTTAAATAATTTTTAATTTTTTTAATTTTTATTTTTACTTTATTCTAATAAGTATATACATTCTTCAGAATTCACACATCAGAAATAATAATGTTATCTGAAAAAGGAGATACATGCATACATATTTGTGTAAAACTGAATCACTTTGCCACACACCTGAAGCTAACACAATATTGCAAATCAAGAATACTTCAATGAAAGAGAAATAATATTGGTAGTATAACATGAAATGAATTTAGAGCAACTTTAATCCCAGTGGAATAAATCTGAATCATGAGCTGTAACTGTCACTGCTGCTGCTACTACTAAGTTGCTCAGTCATGTCCGACTCTGTGTGACCCCGTAGACTATCACTGAAGCACACTTAAACAAGGCTGTTTTCCTGGCCTGTCCTCATTTGTTAGAGCTGCCCTAACCCCAACTTTTCCTTGACATGTTCCCCTTAAATATCTTAGAAACCTTTCAATGTTAGCCTGTCCTTTGCTGAAGTCCCAGTTTGTCCCTTTTCCTGGCCATCTTCCTAAGGGTCCCTGCTCCCTGCTGGCCAATTGCTTGTGTGGTCCCCTCCCACATTTTACCAGGGTTGGTCTATGTGACCAATATTGAGGAAGTGATGGTATGTCAGTTATGTTATTAGGTTAAGAAACTCTGCAACTTCCATCTTGAAAATTTTCTCTTGCTTGTGCTTTCTTTCCTTTGGCTATCTGACTGTATAGGGAGGGTGGGGCACAGAGTAGGGAGGAGAGGAAGCCAGCTGCTGTGTTGGGAGCAGTCTTATGGAGAAGAACAGACACCTACAATCAATCACTAAGGAAGATCCAAGACCTGCCAGCAACCACATGAACAAGCCTAGGAATGCATCCTTCAGTAACAACAGACTCCTAAGATGACAGTGGCCCTGGCCGGTAGCTTGGTTGCAATTTCGTGGAGATCTGCTCCCATATTTCTGACCCTTAGAAACTCTGTGCTTAGTATGTTAAGTAGATATCTTTTAGGGTAATTTGTTAAGCAGGAAAAGAGAGCGAATATACCCCTTACCAAACCCTCTTCTTGGATGCCTAGCATCGGTGAATTGAACCATCATCTTGCTCACTTCCATGAGCCAGGATTGGAAGAGTCGTCCAGGGTACCACTTTCTCCTTCACTCTGCCAATCAATTATAAAGTTCTGTTAATCATTTATTGTGTACTGGGGACTAATTTAGATACTGTGTGTGTGCTATGTCGCTTCAGTCACGTCCAACTCTTTGTGACACTATGGACTGTAGCCTGCCAGGCTCTTCTGTCCATGAGGATTCTCCAGGCAAAAATACTGGAGTGGGTTGCCATGCCTTCCTCCTGGGGATCTTCCTGGCCCAGGGAACCCATTTCTCTACTGTCTCCTGCATTGGCAAATAGGTTCTTTACCACTAGCACCATCCGGGAAGCCCAATTTAGATACTAGGATGCATTGATGAATAAAAAAAAGAAAATAATCTCTTATGAAATTTACATTTTAGTACAAGATCAGGCATAAACAGTGAACAGTATATTTGTCTGATGGTGGTGATAGGTGCTGTGAAGAATAAAAGGTGTGTGAAGAAGAAAGTGGTGGTGATGGGGAGCTTAGTTTATGTAGGAGGGTTAGGGAAGGCATCTCTAGTACAATGTCATTTGAAGAGAAATATGAAGGAAGTGCCCCTGTGGATACCATGCCAAACGGTAGTCCAGATGGTGGGTATCATGGATGCAAAGGCCTTGAGATAGGTGTGTGTTTGATGTGTTGGGAGAACAGTAAGGAGACCACTGAAGTTGGATCAGAAAGACTGAATAGGAGGTTGGTAGGAAAAGCTATCTAAAAGGAGTATATAGCCTTGAAATTCATANTAAAACTGAATCACTTTGCCACACACCTGAAGCTAACACAATATTGCAAATCAAGAATACTTCAATGAAAGAGAAATAATATTGGTAGTATAACATGAAATGAATTTAGAGCAACTTTAATCCCAGTGGAATAAATCTGAATCATGAGCTGTAACTGTCACTGCTGCTGCTACTACTAAGTTGCTCAGTCGTGTCCGACTCTGTGTGACCCCGTAGACTATCACTGAAGCACACTTAAACAAGGCTGTTTTCCTGGCCTGTCCTCATTTGTTAGAGCTGCCCTAACACCAACTTTTCCTTGACATGTTCCCCTTAAATATCTTAGAAACCTTTCAATGTTAGCCTGTCCTTTGCTGAAGTCCCAGTTTGTCCCTTTTCCTGGCCATCTTCCTAAGGGTCCCTGCTCCC
The DNA here is from genome assembly GCA_006410735.1 of Raphicerus campestris. NCBI lineage: Eukaryota > Metazoa > Chordata > Mammalia > Artiodactyla > Bovidae > Raphicerus > Raphicerus campestris. The sequence goes on from SJYW01027879.1 coordinate 59,271, forward strand.
TGCTGGCCAATTGCTTGTGTGGTCCCCTCCCACATTTTACCAGGGTTGGTCTATGTGACCAATATTGAGGAAGTGATGGTATGTCAGTTATGTTATTAGGTTAAGAAACTCTGCAACTTCCATCTTGAAAATTTTCTCTTGCTTGTGCTTTCTTTCCTTTGGCTATCTGACTGTATAGGGAGGGTGGGGCACAGAGTAGGGAGGAGAGGAAGCCAGCTGCTGTGTTGGGAGCAGTCTTATGGAGAAGAACAGACACCTACAATCAATCACTAAGGAAGATCCAAGACCTGCCAGCAACCACATGAACAAGCCTAGGAATGCATCCTTCAGTAACAACAGACTCCTAAGATGACAGTGGCCCTGGCCGGTAGCTTGGTTGCAATTTCGTGGAGATCTGCTCCCATATTTCTGACCCTTAGAAACTCTGTGCTTAGTATGTTAAGTAGATATCTTTTAGGGTAATTTGTTAAGCAGGAAAAGAGAGCTAATATACCCCTTACCAAACCCTCTTCTTGGATGCCTAGCATCGGTGAATTGAACCATCATCTTGCTCACTTCCATGAGCCAGGATTGGAAGAGTCGTCCAGGGTACCACTTTCTCCTTCACTCTGCCAATCAATTATAAAGTTCTGTTAATCATTTATTGTGTACTGGGGACTAATTTAGATACTGTGTGTGTGCTATGTCGCTTCAGTCACGTCCAACTCTTTGTGACACTATGGACTGTAGCCTGCCAGGCTCTTCTGTCCATGAGGATTCTCCAGGCAAAAATACTGGAGTGGGTTGCCATGCCTTCCTCCTGGGGATCTTCCTGGCCCAGGGAACCCATTTCTCTACTGTCTCCTGCATTGGCAAATGGGTTCTTTACCACTAGCACCATCTGGGAAGCCCAATTTAGATACTAGGATGCATTGATGAATAAAAAAAAGAAAATAATCTCTTATGAAATTTACATTTTAGTACAAGATCAGGCATAAACAGTGAACAGTATATTTGTCTGATGGTGGTGATAGGTGCTGTGAAGAATAAAAGGTGTGTGAAGAAGAAAGTGGTGGTGATGGGGAGCTTAGTTTATGTAGGAGGGTCAGGGAAGGCATCTCTAGTACAATGTCATTTGAAGAGAAATATGAAGGAAGTGCCCCTGTGGATACCATGCCAAACGGTAGTCCAGATGGTGGGTATCATGGATGCAAAGGCCTTGAGATAGGTGTGTGTTTGATGTGTTGGGAGAACAGTAAGGAGACCACTGAAGTTGGATCAGAAAGACTGAATAGGAGGTTGGTAGGAAAAGCTATCTAAAAGGAGTATATAGCCTTGAAATTCATAGGAAAAAATTCTTGATTCTATTCTACATTCATTGGGAAACCATTGAAACTTTTGAGTACAAGAGTGACAAGATCATNGTTGATACCATGCCAAACGGTAGTCCAGATGGTGGGTATCATGGATGCAAAGGCCTTGAGATGGGTGTGTGTTTGATGTGTTGGGAGAACAGTAAGGAGACCACTGAAGTTGGATCAGAAAGATTGAATAGGAGGTTGGTAGGAAAAGCTATCTAAAAGGAGTATATAGCCTTGAAACTCATAGGAAAAAATTCTTGATTCTATTCTACATTCATTGGGAAACCATTGAAACTTTTGAGTACAAGAGTGACAAGATCATGTTCAGGTTTCAACAGGATCATTATAGCTGATAACAGGTTTTGTGGAGGAATGGGAGAAGGGATAACAGCAGAAAAATAATGAAGATGTAGGTCAAAGTGCTGGAGTTAGAGGTAGCCTGATCTGATCAGATTGTAGATGCATTTTGAAGGTAGCAGCGATAGGTAGTTGATGGGTTGAGTGTGGGCATGAGAGAAAGTGAGGAATCAGAGCTGTCCTCAGATGATGTTGTGATGCTCTTGTGGGCCTGAGGGAAGGATGTGTCAGTCTAGCCCACCCAACTCTTATGTCCCCAGTTGACCACTGCTCCCCAAAACCCACCGTTCCCTACGCCAAGTGTTCTCTGTGCCAAGCTGCTTGCCTCCCCCAAGTGGCTCCTGAGAGCTCCTGGGTGAATTCTTCAGAGCCTGTTCAAAAATGGCTGGTGTGGTAATAGTGGCTGCAGGTTCCAATAATATTTATCTTTGAAGTTATGTTACACTTGCTCTTATCCCAAGTTATATTAGACACTGTAGTCTTTCTATGAGAGCTCAGTGGTTCAGTTGTGTCTGGCTCTTTGGGACCTCATGGGACTGTAGTCAGCCAGGCTTCTCTGTCCATGGAATTTCCCAGGCAAGAATACAGGAATGGGTTCCCATTCCTTTCTCCAGGGAATCTTCCTGACCCAGGGACCAAACCCACATCGCTTGTGTCTCCTGCATTGGCAGGTGGATTTTTTACCAATATGCTGTTAAATGCATTTGAATATATTAATAAGTTCTTGCAGTTCATATGTATTGAGTGATCCTCATAGATAATATCATGACTCAGTAGCAACCCTAGGAAGCAGGCACTGTTATTAGGACAATTTTTGGCCAAGAATACTGAGGGTTGGAAAAGTTAAGCTAATTTGCCCACATTCACACAGCTAATAAGTGGTGAGGACAAAAATGTATGTAATTCTGTAATTCCAAATTCTAGTCCAACAGAGCTACATTCTATCTCTGTAAAGTGAGTAATGTCTTTACCCTGTGCAGTTACACTGATTGCAAGATTATATGTCTCACTTTCAAATAATTGTACAAAAATACTACATGTGAGGACTTACTTAGTTGACAGGGAATAGTGATATGTGCTAATAGAATCTCAGAGAAATGACATCATTTCTACCTGTACATGAAAGGACTTCAGCATTCAAAATTCTCTAATAAGGACTGACTAATACAACCTGGAGAAGGGAATGGGAAACCACTTCAGTATTCTTGCCTTGAGAACCCCATGAACAGTATGAAAAGGTAAAATGATAGGATACTGAAAGAGGAACTCCCCAGGTTGGTAGGTGCCCAATATGCTACAGGAGATCAGTGGAGAAATAACTCCTGAAAGACTGAAGAGATGGAGCTAAAGCAAAAGCAATACCCAGTTGTGGATGTGACTGGTGATAAAAGCAAGGTCTGATGCTGTAAAGAGCAATAGGAACCTGGAATGTTAGGTCCCTGATTCAAGACAAATTGAAAGTGGTCAAACAGGAGATGGCAAGAGTGAACGTCGACATTCTAGGAATCAGCGAACTAAAATGGACTGGAATGGGTGAATTTAACTCACATGACCATTATATCTACTACTGTGGGCAGGAATCCCTTAGAGGAAATGGAGTAGCCATCATGGTCAACAAAAGAGTGTGAAATGCAGTACTTGAATGCAATCTCAAAAATGACAGAATGATTTCTGTTTGTCTCCAAGGCAAATCATTCAATATCATGGTAACCCAAGCCTATGACACAACCAGTAAATCTGAAGAAGCTGAACTGTTCTATGAAGAGCTTCAAGACCTTTTAGAACTAACACCCCCAAAAGATATCCTTTTCATTATAGGGGACTGGAATGCAAAAATAGGAAGTCAAGAAACACCTGGAGTAACAGGCAAATTTGGCCTTGGAATTCGGAATGAAGCAGGGCAAAGACTAATAACTAATAGAGTTTTGCCAAGAGAACACACTGGTCATAGCAAACACCCTCTTCCAATAACACAAGAAAAGACTCTACACATGGACATCACCAGATGATCAACACCAAAATCAGTTTCATTATATTCTTTGCAGCCAAAGATGGAGAAGCTCTATACAGTCAGCAAAAACAAGACGGGGAACTGACTGTGGCTCAGATCATGAACTCCTTATTGCTAAATTCAGACTTAAAATTGAAGAAAGTAGGGAAAACCACTAGACCATTCAGGCATGACCTAAATCAAATCCCTTATGATTATACAGTAGAAGTGAGAAATAGATTTAAGGGACTAGATCTGATAGAGTCTCTGATGAACTGTGGACAGAGGTCCCTGACATTGTATAGGAGACTGGATCAAGACCATCCCCATGGAAAAGAAATGCAAAAAAGCAAAATGGCTGTCTGAGGAGGCCTTACAAATACCTGTGAAAAGAAGAGAAGTGAAAAGCAAAGGAGAAAAGGAAAGATATGAGCATCTGAATACAGAGTTGCAAAGAATATAAAGGAGAGATAAAAAAGCCTTCTTCAGGAATCAATGCAAGGACAAAGAAGGAAAACAACAGAATGGGAAAGACTAGTGACCTCTTCAAGAAAATTAGAGATACCAAGGAAACAGTTCATGCAAAGATGGGCTCAATAAAGGACAGAAATTGTATGGACCTAACAGAAGCAGAAGAGATTGA
>SJYW01027879.1:69628-79856 GCA_006410735.1 Raphicerus campestris
GGAAGCCCACCAGGCTCCTCTGTCCCTGGGATTCTCCAGGCAAGAACACTGGAGTGGGTTGCCATTTCCTTCTCCAATGCATGAAAGTGAAAAGTCAAAGTGAAGTTGCTCAGTTATGTCTGACTCTTAGCGACTCTATGGACAGTAGCCTACGAGGTTCCTCCATCCATGGGATTTCCCAGGCAAGAGTACTGGAGTGGGGTGCCATTGCCTTCTCTTCATAACTTGCTAGAAGTACAGAATTAATTAGGTTTGAGTGTGAAGGCTGTTGGTAAGCTTATTTGTTTCTGAGGCTAAACAATACAAAGACATTTGTAAAACATCTCAGAAGTGATACCCATGGTGCACAGGCCATGAACGACTCCCATCCACAAGTAAACTGACCGAACACTCACAGATGCTAGGCATGGCTGTGGATGTCCCTCATAGGACAGAAGCAATGGTGCTGGCCTCGGGGGCAGGAGGGACAAGTGGCATGGTCTGAAGAAGGAAGTCCTGCAAAGTTACTCATGGGGTGCCAGAAAACCCTGCCCAGGACTGGCCTCCAGGATCTTACACTACATACAACCCCAATCTTCTTCTTAGGGCTTGATGGGAAGTATCATGGTGTGAGACAAGGGTTTAACATTTTTTCTGTGCAGATGTTTGAGAACCATTATTTTAGCAAGAACCTCTATTCAAATGAAACCTTACATGAGCGCCTGAGCATACCCTTGCAGGGAGTGGAGTTGCTGTGGATGAGGGGCCGTCTGCTGAGTCGTTCCTCTTCCTGGCGTTGCCCAGAAGGCTCCACAGAGGAGACAGTCTGGAGAAGGGCCCAGGTGCAGGACAGAGCCTGCCCGGAGTCACAGACTTGAGCTTGAATCCTGGCCCTGTCTTCATTGGGCTGTGTAGCTCTGGGCAAGTTAACTGACCTCTCTGAGCCTCATCTCCCAAATAGTGAGCCCCTGTGGGGCTGCCTGAGGACTGGCTGGAGTACTTCCACAATGAGAGGGGCCCCACCCTGTGTGGGGAGGTGCCGGGCCTATGGCCTGATCTGCATGGCTGTGACCCAGGTTTGGTTACCTGCTCAGGGGTTGGCGTTATGGGTGTGTCACTGGGGAGTAGGGTCGAGGTGGGCAGGGGTGTGGTATGTTGGTTGGAGTCCCCTCGGTGGCTGGTATCAGTGCCCACGGAATTCTGTCCTGACTGTGTCTCTGAGTTGAACACGGTCTAGAAGGCAACAGGCTGAATCAGCAAGGCTGGAAGGTCAGGACCCCCCAGGAAACAGCCGCAGAACCCCCTCTGGAGTGACCCCCGCCACCCCTGCAACTGCCCCTCACCCTCTGGGGTGTGTGGATGGGTGACAGCATGTCCAGGTCAGTCATGGGGAACTCCAGGCCCTTCCTCCGCAGGTCCTCGTAGACGGCCACCACACCTGTCAAGTCGGGCGAGCTGCGGAAGGCGTCAGCCCAGGACTGAGAGGGGACAAAGGGACAGGGCTGATAACCACTCCTCAGTGCCTCCTCTGCAAGCCTGCCTGCCACCTCCAGGGAGCAGAAATTCCCTCCTGGACTCGCTGGTCCTTTGGCAGCATCACCCGGACAGCCACGCCTCTGCCAACTAGGCTCCCTCATTCAGAAGTCCCAGCCGCAGATGAGCAAAATGGTCCCAATGAGAGAAACCGAAGTAGACAGACAAAAAGCAGCACTGACGGGGGCGCCTTCTTCCCCACCTGCCCCGGGCTGCCCACACTCACCTGGATGAGGGTGAGCACCTTGTCGTGCACGATGGTGGGTGGGTTGTTTTTGGGCAGGATGGTCCTCACTAGCACCCCCTCCACAAAGTCCTGGCTGGCCACTAGCACGTGGAAGCGGTGCCCACAGTTCTTGACGCAGGTTTCCAAGACCTGGGTGCCGTGTGGTGCCTGTGAGCACCTGGCAGAGGAGGGGGGGCACCCAGGACCCCACCCTCACCCCCTACCCACGTCCCAGCAGAGAGACCCTACAGAGGGCGTGGCTTTCTCAAGTGAGACCCAGACATGGAGGAGCAGGGATGAGGCTGGATTCAGGGGCTAGGTAGCTTGGGGTGAGCCTGGGGTGGGTAGAGGGCTGAGTACTGGCTGAAGGTCCCTGGCTGAGTGGCCTTGGTGCCCACAGAATCCTGTCCTGAGGCTGCCTCTGAACTGAGCATAATCTAGAGAGAGGTGGCTCTTCAGGTAGAAAGCAGACAACTTTCACTGAAATGGTGATCCTGTGGCCTGGGAAAAAGGTGTTCAACATCCTTCTCTACTCCTGTCGCCACTTCCTGGCAGAAGCTGCCTTTGACTTTCAGTTTAGCAGACTAATCCAAATATAAGTACTGCCTGGGGAAGGCAGAGCCAGAGTCCTCCCAACCCTACTCCCCAGCCAAACCCATCCTGACTGCCAGGCTGCCAGCTCATGTCTGTCATGCCCTGCTGTNACTTTCAGTTTAGCAGACTAATCCAAATATAAGTACTGCCTGGGGAAGGCAGAGCCAGAGTCCTCCCAACCCTACTCCCCAGCCAAACCCATCCTGACTGCCAGGCTGCCAGCTCATGTCTGTCATGCCCTGCTGTGGGCAAGGACTGGCCTTGGTTGCTGAGATTTGCATTATGTTCATTTCTCAGGGCCAATTAGTCCAAGTGTGAACTGGAACTCAACTTGGGTACTGCCCCCCAGAGGCCTGTGTGCACTGAGCTTCTGTGTCACCGGGCAGGTCCTCAGCCCAGGTGTCTCATGACAGGCCTGGAGGGCTGTGGGCCTCCATGTGTCTGTTCCCCACACTAGTAGTCTGGAGAGAACTTTTCCAATAGCTTCTCTTGTCACTCTGTGTTGGCCAGCTGTATAGACAGGCCAGTGCTTGGCTCACAGCCCTGTAGCTTGGCTGGTAAAGAATCTGCCTGCAGTGCAGAAAACCTGGGTTCAACTCCTGGGTCGGGAAGATCCCCTGNGAAGATCATGGCATCCGGTCCCATCACTTCATGGGAAATAGATGGGGAAACAGTGGAAACAGTGTCAGACTTTTTATTTGGAGGGGGTGGGGGCTCCAAAATCACTGCAGATGGCAATTACAGCCATGAAATTAACAGACGCTTACTCCTTAGAAGAAAAGTTATGACCAACCTAGATAGTATATCCAAAAGCAGAGACATTACTTTGCCGACTAAGGTGTCCATCTAGTCAAGGCTATGGTTTTTCCTGTGGTCATGTATGGATGTGAGTGTTGGACTGTGAAGAAGACTGAGTGCCGAAGAGTTGATGCTTTTGAACTGTGGTGTTGGAGAAGACTCTTGAGAGTCCCTTGGACTGCAAGGAGATCCAACCAGTCCATTCTGAAGGAGATCAACCTTGGGATTTCTTTGGAAGGAATGATGCTAAAGCTGAAGCTCCAGTACTTTGGCCACCTCATGTGAAGAGTTGACTTATTGGAAAAGACTCTGATGCTTGAAGGGATTGTGNTCATGGGAAATAGATGGGGAAACAGTGGAAACAGTGTCAGACTTTTTATTTGGAGGGGGTGGGGGCTCCAAAATCACTGCAGATGGCAATTACAGCCATGAAATTAACAGACGCTTACTCCTTAGAAGAAAAGTTATGACCAACCTAGATAGTATATCCAAAAGCAGAGACATTACTTTGCCGACTAAGGTGTCCATCTAGTCAAGGCTATGGTTTTTCCTGTGGTCATGTATGGATGTGAGTGTTGGACTGTGAAGAAGACTGAGTGCCGAAGAGTTGATGCTTTTGAACTGTGGTGTTGGAGAAGACTCTTGAGAGTCCCTTGGACTGCAAGGAGATCCAACCAGTCCATTCTGAAGGAGATCAACCTTGGGATTTCTTTGGAAGGAATGATGCTAAAGCTGAAGCTCCAGTACTTTGGCCACCTCATGTGAAGAGTTGACTTATTGGAAAAGACTCTGATGCTTGAAGGGATTGTGGGCAGGAGGAGAAGGGGATGACAGAGGATGAGATGGCTGGATGGCATCTCGGACTCGATGGACGTGAGTCTGAGTGAACTCCGAGAGATGGTAATGAACAGGGAGGCCTGACGTGCTGCAATTCAGGGGGTTGCAAAGAGTCGGACACGACTGAGCAATTAACTGAACTGAACTGAACTGAGACTTGCTCAGTACAGCATTGCCATACACCTTCAATTTGCAATAATAATCATAAACTGTGCAGCTCAATAAAGCAAAGAACACTTAAACAAGATATGCCTGAATAGCTTAGAACAGTAGTTAACATTTATGAGCTGCAACAGTCTTAGATTTTTGACATATTCACTATACGTATGAGGAAACTGGTAACTAAGAGCTTAAGTGTTGTGTTCAAATTTACCATCATAAACCAACAAGAGCAGAGAAATTCTGATTTAGAAATTCAATCCTGTAACTTAGTATTATATCTTACTACTTTCCCCAACTCTAAGTCAAATCTGAAATTATTTAAAACATCTTAAGTAATACTTTTTTTTTTCCTTTTTTTCCACTGAATCATAACATGGAATGCTTTTAAAACAGTTACAGTGATAGAGTTTAGTAAAAACTAATAGTTCACTATTGGTACAGTTCAGAGCAACAATATCTAATTAGATATCACATACTCATTAAGACTTTGTGGGTAGTTATTTATTTAAAGATAGATATTGAAAGTAAAACCATCACTTGTGTAAGCTAGTGAATATTGCAATCCCTCCTACATTACTGTTTCATATACTTTGTATTGTTCAGCATTCTATCATTTTATTTTCATTTGCTAATAATGAAAACGTAAAGGAAATACCTAGACATAGTTGTCTAATTAGCTCTTTCTTAAAAGTATAACTCCATTCTTGTTCTAAATATTGATTTTCAAATATATATATATTTGGGGGCTTCCCTGGTGGCTCAGACTGTAAATAATCTGCTTGCATGCAGGCGACTCAGGTTCTATCCCTGGCTTGAGAAGATCCCCTAGAGAAGAAAATGGCAATTCACTCCAATTTTCTTGCCTAGAAAATTCTATGAAAAGAGGAGCCTGGTGGGAAACAGTCCATGAAATTACAAAGAGTCTGACATAACTGAGCGACTAACACTTCTTTCTTTATCCTCTTCAAATTTAAAAAAAAAAGAATAATCACTTGACCTATTTTGTCTAGTCTACTCTCCATATGTAATTTCGACCCTTACCTTCATCTGTCATATCACGTCTAAAGGGGGCTGTAAAATGAGCCAGGGTGTTGAAAAGAAAGTGAAAGAAAGTGAAGTCATTCAGTCATGTCTGATTTTTTTGCAACCCTATGAACTGTAGCCTACCAGGCTCCTCCATCCATGAGATTTTTCCAGGCAAGAGTACTGGAGTGGGCTGCCATTTCCTTCTCATTAGAGTCTTAAAATGAGTCTTGTTTCAAATCTCTAAGTTCACATTTCTAAGAAAACATGTTACAATTGAGTGCTTTTGATTTTTTTTTTTTCTAAATTTCTACTCTGTTTTGAAAGTAGACTTCAAAATGACTCTTTTGCTTTGGATGGGAGAAACACCAGCATGCAAGAATTCATAGGTGAAGTTTCTCAGAGAAATAATGAGTGAACCTTTTGTCTGTGCTTGAAGGCAGACATTTCATGAGAACAGGCTGCTAGAATTACTTTTTAATGACCACAGAAGACCACAGACAGAGGAAGAGGCAGTGTACTAAATGCTGCTTCAAATAAATCTAGAGAATACTTGAAATTTGATAAGTTACAGGCAACAGAGTTGACTTAAGAAAGGCTGCTTGGGACTTCTTTGAAAGAAAACTTATTATGAAATTATTTTTGACAAGCAGTATATGTCTGTCTTATTGAATTAAATATCGTGATTTAGATGCTTTTCAGTGTATTTCTATCATTCTCAAATACAGTTAACCCTCATGGCTGAATCACATGGAGTTGCTGATAATTGAAAATTTTTGACATAAAAAGAACAGTTTTACATGGTCCAGCCTATAGTAATAAACTCACTCATTTTTTCACATCTGTTATACCATGTAAAAATCCACTTTCATTCTGTTTATTCTCTAAAAATGTATGATCATATTCCTATAGCAAGAGACTGATAGGTTAATCTAAAAATATTTCAACTGAAAATAACCAACATTTAGAAGAAATAGGAGAGGAAATCTTGCTAACATGTTGCAGTAATAAGTGAACCAAAAATCCTTTGTTGAATCAGACCCAGGTTGTGCTGATATGTGAATTAACTGAGACTGTCAAAGCATTTCTATTTCAGAATTTTGCGTGTGTGTTCATGCCTGCGTGTGTTTTATATTTAATTAGTATATAATTGCTCTTAGTGATGATGTAGAAACTGTGCTTAACATTCATATTCAATTACCTTCCATAACCATTTTTTATTACACTTTCTAGTTTATAGTTTGCTTATCCTCATTCTACATATTTCCTGTCCTCTTTCTCCTTAAATAATTTCTAGGTCTTTCATATTTCTTTTTCTTAGCTCCCAGTGGAATTTCTTTCATTAAAACTACTAGATTGACATTGTTAGTGAAATACACTTCTAATTTTTCCTCCCTATGCCCAGCAGTCTGAGACTTTTCAATTGTGATAGCACCGGTTGCACCAAAAGAGATAGATTTGGGCCTAATTAACTTTTGTTCATTAAAAATGACCTTGTTTCACAGAAACGGGCATTAGGCAGCCTCGACTTTTGCAGAGATACATTTAGAAACACAAAAAAAAAAAAAAAAAAAGAAAGAAAGAAGCCATATGACTTAGATAACATTAGGTGCTGATGGTGTTATTAACATTATCATTTTTAATAACATGATACATTTTGCCAAAGATACAAATAGGCACTTTTCTCCAGTGAGCATTTTAGTATTAGCAGAGATATTCATTATCCTGTGATGTCAGGATACTCCTTGTGACAAATGTGTGCATGAGTCGGATATGTGGAAAATACAAGTCTGCATGATAATATGATATACTGAAAGATACTATGCAGAATCACAATATGTTGACTTCTCTGGAGGCTCAAACAGTAAAGCATCTGCATACAATGTGGGAGACACAGGTTTTGATCCCTGAGTTGGGAAGATCCCCTGGAGAAGGAAATGACAACCCACTCCAGGACTCTTGCCTGGAAACGAGTCCCATGGATGGAGGAGCCTTGTAGGCTACTGTCCATGGGGTAGCAAGGAGTCGGACACGAATGAGTGACTTCACTTTCTTTCTTTCCTTTTGAAAGATAAAGAAAAGTTTTGAAAATGGTAATTGTGGATTCTTGTGTTTAATCCTCTTTGTTTTATATTTCCATAGGTCAAATGTGTTAGTCACTCAGTCATGCCCAGCTCTTTGTGGTCCCATGGACTGTAGCCTGCCAGGATCCGCTGTCCGTGGGATTCTCCAGGCAAGAATACTGCAGTAGGTTGCCATTTCTTTATTTTAAGATGTTTGCTTTATTTATAATATAACTCTATCAATAGCAGGATTTGTAAAAACTATTCAAAATATTTTAACTCACCATCAATTATAACTATGTTAATCTATAAAAGTTTAGTTTACAAAGACAATATGTATTCCTTTTGGACTTCCTCTCAGTATTTACTTACATTCATTTCTACAAACACTTGTATATATACATTTCACCAAGAATCACACAAGTTTGACTGTTACTTCACATTTGTAAGCAATTTTTTGTCCTTTCACTTGTCCTCTCCATACTCCTCAATCGTAAAAGAAATATTGAGACCTGCTTATGAACTTTTTCAGCTATTATGTGGATATTCAATTATTCAATAAGTATAAAAATCAAGTACTGGTCTGTATCTAGTGTAAAGAGTGCAGGGCAGGCATATTATGTCATTATATTACCTTAGGTATGAAATAATTTTTATTTTGACCTTAATGTTTCTGAGATAAATTTTTCTATCTTAAATTACAAATATCTAAATTAAAAGAAAATAATAAAGCATATTTTTAGCAGTACCATGAGCTTGAATTTAAACTTCAACATGGTATCTGCTAATATGAATGAATAAAGTTATAGGTATAAGAATGCCAATTAATAAGAGGTTTTTCTCATTCTGTTAGAAAAATTATTATGCTATGGAACTGACTGACTCTCACTAACAGTTTTACTAATTTCTTCAGTCACCATGGGTAAGTCATTCTACCTCTTTGAACTTCAATTCCCACCCTTATTACATAAAGGATTTAAACCAGAATCAAGATTCTTAAACCTGAATGCATGTTAAAATGAACCTAGGAGTTTCTTTTTTTAAAGTAGTTATGCCCGAGTCTAATGACCAGAACTTATCTAGGTTAGGTTTGGGCACTAGTATATTTTTAAGTCCTCAGAACTTTTAGAAAACTTGCTTAGATGATCTTTAATGTTTCTCAAAGTTTCAAATCCGCAAAGAAACTAAAAAACCTAGATGTTGATATGACAAAGCATTCAGAAACCAGTGAACATTAAATACATCCTTCTGGAAAACTTGAAATGTATGTGCTATAAAAAATGATAATTCTTATTCATTTCTTACTATTATGCACTGCTGCCGGTGAGCCTCAGCATGTGTTTCTAGGAATAGATTCTGCCTGGAGTTTTTAATGACTGAGGCATCCCACACTTGCCATTCATCAGAAACACATGCCCTGTGGGTTATCACTGTACCAGCTGCCTTCTTCTGAGAAGGAACAGCAATTTGCTTAAGCAGTACAGTGAGTGCTGTAGAACATAAACTTATTGTTCCAGTACTCTTCAATTCTAACAAGGGAACTAGTGAGAATAAAATCTGGACTAAGTTTCTGTTTCCAAAACATTTCTCTGCCAAACAAAGGATATTTTTAAGATGAAACCAAGAACTTAAAGGAACCTACACAATTCTTAGTGCATATACTTAGCTACAAAGAATATATCAATACTAAGTGTAGTATGGCTGTAACTTGAAAAAGTACAGAGTTAAAATAAAGAAGGCAATCTTCCTGATAAATGCAAAAGAATTTAACAAACTTTCCTCATTATAAACTTGAGTGAATCTTTTAATGAGTATCAGAATTTTTTTTATTTAGAGATCAAGATGTAATTTAAATATGTTATATATGACAATATATAGTTATATTTATATAGTATAATTACATATGATTTATATAGTATAAAATTGTTAGATTATTGCATTTTCTTCATTTTATTAATGACCTTGTTATAAATTATAATGACAAAGGTCTGCCTAGTCAAAGCCATGGTTTTCCCAGTAGTCATGTATGGATTTCAGAGGTGGACTATAAAGAAAGCTGAGTGCCAATGAATTGATGCTTTTGAATTGTGGTGTTGAAGAAAACTCTTGAGAGTCCCTTGGACTGCTAGGAGATCCAACCAGTCAATCTGAAAGGCAATCAGTCATTGGAAGGACTAATGCTAAAGCTGAAGCTCTAATACTTTGACCACCTGATGCAAAGAATTGACTCCTTGGAAAATACCCTGATGCTGAGAAAGATTGAAGGCAGGAAGAGAAGGGGAAGACAGAAGATGAGATTGTTGGATGGCATTAGCAAATCGATGGACATGTTTGAGCAAGCTCCAGAAGTTGGTCATGGACAGGGAAGCCTGGCATCCTGCAGTCCAAGGGTTGCAGAGTCAGATATGACTGAGCGATGGAACTGAACTGAACCAATTATAAATTATAATCTAATATATTTATATATTAGGAATTTATCAATCAGCTGAAAAAACTGTCTAGAACTCAACATTGGAAAGACAAAGATCATGGTATCCAGGCCCATCACTTCATGGCAAATAGATGGGGAAACAAAGGAAAGAGTGACATTTATTCTCTTGAGCTCCAAAATCACTGCGGGTGGTGACTGCAGCTATGACATTAACAGACATTTACTCCTTTGAAAAAAAAGCTATGATGATCCTGCTGCTGCTGCTAAGTTGCTTCAGTCATGTCCAACTCTGTGCGACCCCATAGATGGCAGCCCACCAGGCTCCCCCATCCCTGGGATTCTCCAGGCAAGAACACTGGAGTGGGTTGCCATTTCCTTCCCCAATGCATGAAAGTGAAAAGTTAAAGTGAAGTCGCTCAGTCGTGCCTGACTCTTAGCGACCCCATGGACTGTAGCCTACCAGGCTCCTCCATCCATGGGATTCTCTAGGCAAGAGTACTGGAGTGGGGTGCCATTGCTTTCTCCTATGATGAACCTAGACAGCATATAGAGTCAGAGACATTATTTTGCTGATAAAGGTCC
>SJYW01027879.1:130331-178304 GCA_006410735.1 Raphicerus campestris
GGAGTGGGGTCAGGATGTTGGGAACAATGTGATAGGGGGCCATAGGCAGGTGCAGGTGGGGTGAGGACGTTTGATTGGTGGGATAGGTCTGCAGGTAATTAAGTCGAAACGGCTGGCTGACCACCCTGCGGCGGTTGGCCAGTCCTTAGAAGAACAATTACCCGGAAAAGTCTGACAGAAAATACATCGTTGAGAGGGGGTCTCTTTGCAAGGCCAGGAAACTAGGTTATAAGTCATCAGTTAAGAACTAATAGAAAAACTCACACTCACTACTATAGTGGGGCTTTGTCAAGGATCAGGAGGCTCTGAGTCACCAGATAAGGGGAAAGCTATTTTCCATGAGGCATGGCCTGCCTCCGGGGTTTTAACACAAAGGAGACTTAAAATTTTAACCTAGGTTCTTCAATACCACGTCCATAATTTTTTTATCCACTGACCCCCACCAAGCTCCTTGTTTAGAAATCCCTACTTGTCCAGGCTGTATTCAGATTTGAGTCAAGTTATATAATGAGGTATCTTCTCCCCTACTGCAATAGTTCATGAACAAAATCTGCTTTCACTGTTATTTTATGATAACTTCCAGACGGCTTTGACTTTCTTTAATACCACTAATGGCTTGCTTTTGTGAGAGCTTTTTTCTTCCTTTGGCTCTCATACACCTCAAATCTTCATGAAAGCCAATATTAATCTACCCTTAATATTCTTTCAAGAAAGTGGGGTGACATAGTTTTTAGCACTGGTCAGGAAAATTAGAAGTCTCACTTTTGATTTTTTCTGAAACCTTAATAGAGGCTCAAAACTGTAGAAAATAGCCATTTCAATTTAGGTCTCTTAATTTTACCATAACTGTAGGCTTAATCCTCACCATAACCCGATGAGAGTTACTGTCTTTTTAAAATTAGATGAAGAAACGATGACTGAGAGTAGTTAAGTCATTGTTTTGCTGCAGAATTATTGAAGCCAGCCTGTAAAATGTAGGTCGTTCTGAAACAACACAACCTTTTTCCTCTTTGTCCTATTGCATCTTATTTTGCAAGTCAAGGTTGAATGACACAAACACAATGCAAGAGAACTCAGCAAAACCCTCAAGCATTGTGCTTCATTGGGAGGTAGACATGGGCCTTATTGGAACATCTTGGGTTCTTCCACTTTTAGTTATGACCTTGATTGATTTACTTCACTTCTTTGTGCCTTGTATTTTTAAATCTGATGAGATGCTCGTTATAATACCTACCACACAAGAGTATTATGGTGAGAGTTAAATCTAATTATATATGAAAGCATTTATATAATTACCACCTGATGCTTAATAGGTACTTTAGATTTTTCTGATCAGAATGAGATGACTCAACATAGTAGACAGATCTAAGCTCATACCTTGCTTTTATCCACTTATAAAAAGACTGAGTGCTATTTTCTAAGATATAGGTATTTCTTGCTCTTTTAAAATAATCTCTTAAACCTGATCTGACTCCCAAGGAAAGTTCATCTCCTTTTTAATTTTGACATTACTATGGGCACTAGATGCTAACGTGATAAGTGTCTTTGAAGTAAATATTTCAAATAGGATTTTATTGCTTCAATAAACTGTTTCCTCTCTTCTCTACTTTCTCATTTTGATCAGCAATGCAAGAAAACACCTAGATGGAATTGTCAAGTCTCATCCATCATAAAAAATGAAGTCAGAAATCTGAATAAGAATCTCCAGGCACTTTCAGTAAATCAATTGTTTCTTTAATATTACCTCTGTGCTATTTTCTTTTCTAAGATCTTCCAAATTTAATGCATACATGCTCCCTCCAAATGACAAGAAAATAATGAACTGTACTGGATTCAGGATGAGGTAGGAAGCCATTGTTCTATTCATGCATAATGGTATTCAAAGTATTCATGGGTACAAGGCATTAAAAATGAAGTAACTCTAGCTAATGATTAATTGAGTGGGGAATTCTTCAACTGAGTTTTAAGTGTGAAATAATGAACTTCTAGCCTTTCAACTTTAAGGATTCTTAAAGTAGAAGAGAACTGCAGTTTTCTTGTATCCTCATAAAAAACATTTAAAAAATATGATTCTCCCTTATTAGCCCTGAATAATAGGTCAGAGTAGATTAGCAGTAATTCAGGTTTGCTTTGCCCTGTATAAACTTTAGAGAGATATATGTAAAGCACTGAAGAAAAGGCCAACTTTTAGTTGAGGAAGTCTGCATTGAGGCCCCAGCTCTGCCTGTAATTTGTAATTAATATAACCTATAATTTAAGCATGCTATGTCTCAGTTTCCTTATTTTGTTGTTCAGTTGCTCAGTCATGTCTGACTCTTTGTGACCCCATGGGCAGCAGCATGCTGGGCTTCCCCATCCTTCACTATCTCCTGGAGTTTGCTCAAGCTCATGTCCATTGAAATCAATGATGTCATCCAATCATCTTATCTTCTGTCACCCCCTTCTCTTCCAGGCTTCAATCTTTCCCAGCATCAGAGTCTTTTCCTATGAGTTGGCTCTTTCAATCAATTGGCCAAGTATTGGTGCTTCAGCTTCAGTATCAGTCCCTTTGATACTGACAAAATCAGGACTGATTTCTTTTAGGATGGACTGGTTTGATCTCCTTGCAGTTCAAGGGACTCTCAAGAGTCTTTTTCAGCATCCCAGTTCAAAAGCATCAATTCTTTGGTGCTCCATCTTCTTTATGGTCCAACTCTCACATCCATACATGACTACTGGAAAAGCCATAGATTTATGGGCTTAATGTAAATACTGGTGCAATGACAATGACAGTGTCTGTTATGGGCTCCACAGTTCATCTACACAGCCTGCAGTCTTTTCACCAAACTTCATGCTTTGGAAGCTGGATAGAATACAATCTTAAAAATGGTGGTACCTCTAGGCCCTCAAATGCTCTCTTTGAAAATGAAATCTGTATTGTAAAGTCCCGTGGTTATAGGTTGCATAATAAACTGAGTTGAAGATATCCTACAGATCAAATTAAATTTCTCTTATTTTATTTCTTTTCTTTTGTTCCTCTTTTCTCCTTGAGGAAAGTATAAGAAAGTAATTCTGTTTATTGGAAATCCAGATATTTAGTTTCTAAAATCCTAAGAGTTTTAAAAATTATATTTTGAATATCTTTACCTTCAAAGGTAAAGAAATTAAAAATATTTATGTTTTGATAAGTTAAGCAGACATGTTAACACCTTTAGCTAGTGCTCTAGATAAGCATACACACACAAAATAGAAATAGAGTACATTACTTTCAAACTAGTTGAAGAAAAAAAGAGAAGAGATAAAAGTATCAGTTTGAAAGCAGAAAGCACAATAAAAATATGGAAAAGGATTCATAAAAAATAAGAAATAAACTGAGTTATAGAATATATTAGCAACTGTAATAAAAATAAGTAGAGTAGATTCTATTAGTTCAATTCAGTTCAGTTCAGTCACTCAGTCATGTCTGACTCTTTGCGACCCCATGAATTGCAGCATGCCAGGCCTCCCTGTCCAACACCAACTCCTGGAGTTCACTCAGACTCGTGTCCATCGAGTTGGTGATGCCATCCAGCCATCTTATCCTCTGTTGTCCCTTTCTCCTCCTTCCCCCAATCCCTCCCAGCATCAAAGTCTTTTGCAATGAGTCAACTCTTCGCATGAGGTAGCCAAAGTATTGGAGTTTCAGCTTCAGCATCATTTCTTCCAAAGAACAGCCAGGATTGATCTCCTTTAGGATGGACTGGTTAGATCTCCTTGCAGTTCAAGGGACTGTCAAGAGTCTTCTCCAACACCACAGTTCAAAGGCATCAATTCTTTGGCACTCAGTTTTCTTCACAGTCCAACTCTCACATCCATACATGACCACTGGAAAAACCATAGCCTTGACTAGACAGATCTTTGTTGGCAAAGAGTTAAAGATTATTAGATCAATAAACTAAAATCCTGGTATTAATACATATAATTTACAAGTAACCCAGACAGCTTGAAAATCAAGGAATATCAAATTATATCCTGGAATAATACTAATAAATGCTAATCCTAATAAAGTTGAGATTGGTCCATTTAATCTTCAGTCAAAATAGAATTAAAATAAGAAGTATTACTAGGAATAAAAAGTCAGTTTCACTTTGATAAAAACTCAAATGACCTAGAAGATATAATAATCTAGACTTTTTTGTACCTAATACCAGTCTGCAAACTATATAAAGTCAGAACTGACCAAATACAGAGAAAATTAGCTAATCAATACCATGGTGAGAGATCTTTAACACACACAATTCAATGATTGAAATAATAAGTGTGCAAATGTACTAATGATGATATAGAATATTTATTTGAATAACCTAATTGATAAGTTTGCAACAGGAACTGCAAGCTACATACTCTTGTTTTAATACACAAGGAATATTTCTGAATATAATGTGTAGTGGGCCATAGGACACATTTTGGAAAATGAATTTCAGGGACTTCCCTGGTGATCCAGTGGTTGAGTCTTTCTTGCAATGCAGGTAACGCATGTTTGATTCCTTGTCAAACGTATGCTGATTCCATATGCTGCAAAGCAACTAAGTCCCAAGTACTGAAGCAGCCCCCACCCCCTCCGAAGCCCGTGCACCAGCGCACCAACCAAACTACTGAATCTGTGCCTCAAAGCAAGAGAGTCTGTGTACTGCAACAAAAGATCACACATGACGCAACGAAGATTCTGCATGCTACAACTAAGACCTGACACAGACAAATAAATAAAGAAAACTAGAAAAAAAGAGATGGATTTCGTATCCATTTCATTCTCTGACTCCAATGAAATTGACACAGTAAGTACATATATATGTGTACAAGACAGAAGAATTCCATATGTTTGCAAATTTAAAGATACATTATTATTATAATAGTAAAAGAATCATAAGTATAAAATAAGAAATATTTTGAACTGAATTATAATAATTTGCTGCATATTAAAATTTGAGGGATCTCGATAAAGTGATATTTTATTATCAATGAAATAAATTTGTATTTTATTATCAATAAAATATTATTTTATTATATAAGTAATATTTATATTATAAAAGAAGGAAGTTTCAAAATTAATGAGCTAGGTAGCTAACTAAATATACAAAAGAATAGTAAACACAAAGACTATTGAAGGAAGGAAATGATACAGATAACAGAGTGATACACGCAGTAGAAAACAAACATTTAATACAATATATATACAAAACTGAAAGTTTCACTTGGAAAGACTGCAGTTGACAATTTCTCTCAAGATTAATCAGGAAAAATGTGTGAATGCACAAGAAAGCAATTTTAGGAGTAAAAAAGGAGACAACTACAGAGAATTGAAAAACAAAATAATATGAGAACCTTTATGTCAATAAATTTGAAAGTTTTGATGAGAGAAAAACAAATTAAAAAAAAACAAACACTAACAAAAATGACTCAAAGAAAACCAGACTTAACAGTTATATATCCACAAAAGAAATTAAAATAACAAATAAAAAGTTTACCTCATTGGAGTTATCAGGACCAGAGAATTCTTACATATGAGTTCCATCAACATGCAACAAACGAATTATTACAATATTGCAAAGCCATGCAGAATACAGACAACGAAAAAATGTACTCAACTCATTATTTATGAGACTAGAATTATCCTGCTGTGAAACCCAATCTAGGACAGTAAAAAGAAAGAAAATTAGAGGCCAATATCATTTATGAACATGAATNACAATATTGCAAAGCCATGCAGAATACAGACAACGAAAAAAATGTACTCAACTCATTATTTATGAGGCTAGAATTATCCTGCTGTGAAACCCAATCTAGGACAGTACAAAGAAAGAAAATTACAGGCCAATATCATTTATGAACATGAATGCAAAAACCTCAAAATACTAAGAAACTGATTATTGCATAAAAAATTGACACATTATTACTAACTGGGGGTTATTCTAATATTGCACAGTTGGTTTGACATTATAAATAATTTAATTCACAACATTAGCAAATTAAAGGAAAAGAATCTGATTATCTCAATAAAGGCAAGAAAATAATTGATCAAAATTCAATATACATTTATGGGAAAACCTCTTAAGACATTAGCAATAGAGTCAATATATTCAGTGTAATGGAAGATGACTACAAAAAAGCTATGGGGAATATTGTACTTACTAGTAAAATATTAATAACATTCCATTTGAGATCAGGTTAATGAGTTGTCAACCATCCCCACTCCCATTCAATATTGTGCTGGAAGTTCAAATTAGTTTAGTAAAGCAAGTGAGCAACCAACCAGCCAACAACAATCAAAGGAAAAAAAACCCCACAACAAAAAAACAGCCCAAGAAACAAAAATACCAAAACCACAAATGAAGGAATTAACATTGGAAAAGGGATAAATAAAATTATCATTACATATCTATGAATAAGTTTAAAGAGGTGAAAGACTTGTTTGTATACTGAAAACTATAACACATTGATGGAATAAATTAGAGAAGACATAAATAAATGGAAAGATATCCAATGTTTATGAACTAGAAAAGTTAATATCTTTAAAATATTAATTTTTTAATCAGCCAAAAAAATAGTCCAATTAAAAAATAGATAGAGGATCTGAATAGACATTTTCCCAAAGAAGACCTATGAATGACTAATAGGCATGTGAGAATATTCTTGATATCATTAATCACCTAGGAAATGAAAATCGTAACAGTGAGATATTATCTTACTCCTGTTAGAATGACTATTATTAAACAGACAAGAGATAACAAGTATTGATAAGGATATGGAGAAAAGGGAACTCTTGTACACTGCTGATGGGAAAGTAAATTGGTACAGCCATGATGGAAAACAGTATAGAGGCTGTCAGAAAATTAAAAATAGGGCTACCATCCAATCCTGCAATTCCATTTCTGAGTATTAGTCCAAAGAAAACTAAAATGCTAACTCAAAAAAGATGTATACACCCCTATGTTCATTGCAGCATTATTTACAATAGCCAAGATATGGAAAATAAATTAAATGTATATCAGTGGATTAATGGATAATAAGGTCACTCCCTATATCTACAATTTTTTATACATAATTTTCAATTAGCATTATATACAATGAAATATTCAGTTATAAATGAAATCTAAATAAAGATATCATTATTCACAGGTGATATGATTGTGTAAGTATAAACAAAATAATCTATATGTAAGTTATTAGGATGATAAGAGAGTTTAACAAAGTGCCTAGATATAAAAACGTCAATTGTATTTTTATACACTTGGCAGAAAATTTTATTAAAAAGTAATTTTTAAAAATAACATTTAAAATAGCATTATAAAGTAAAACACTTTGGAATAAATCTGACAAAATATAAGCAAGAGTTTTGTGGAGAAAGTCATAAAACTATTACTATTACCTCAAATATAAACAGATGAGATATACAAATTTTGAACAAAACCAATTGATTTATAGACTAGTCTATAGTGATGAATAAATTGATCTACAGAGAATGCAATTCCAAAAATCTCAGCAGGTGCTCAGGTGGAACTTGATGAGCTGATCCATATATAGAATTGAAGAAGTCCCCAAAGGATCAAAACACTCGTAAAGAAGTACAGCTCGGAAATAACTTATCTTACCATATGAAAGAAAACTCATACCACATTAGATAATGTGGTACTGGTGCAGTGATGGGTGAAAAGACCAGTATAATATATTGTTGTACATTTACTCAGTTGTATCCGGCTCCTTGCACATGGACTGCAGCATGCCAAGCTTATCTGTCCTTCTCTATCTCCTGGAGTTTGCTCAGACTCACACCCACTGAGTTCGTGATGCATTCCAACTGTCTCATCCTCTGTCATCCCCTTCTCCTCCTGCCTTCAATCTTTCCCAGCATCAGAGTCTTTTCCAATGAGTTAGTTCTTCGCATCAGGTAGCCAAAGTACTGGAGTTTCAGGTCCAGCATCAGTTCTTCCAATGAATATTCAGGGTTGATATCCTTTAGGTTTGACTGGTTTGATCTCCTTAATAAATTATAATCTCATACACATGGAATTCCCTCATATATATGGAAACAATTTTGTTAAAAGCTAATATTTTTTTGTTAAGAAATAAAAGACTTTTAGAAATGGTGTTGAAGCAATTGGAAAATATATACAAAATTAAAGACATATGTGAAAGGAAAAACTAAAAATGTTTTTACAAGACTACATGAGAGTGTATATTTATAACCCCCAGGGTAGTGAAAAATCTCTTAAATAGGGCACAGCAAGCACAAATCATAAACAAAGTTATAAATTTCACTAAGTTAGGATTAAGAACTTCTGTTCATCAGTTGATGGTTTAAAACAAAGAGAAATATAATCTACAAAAGGGAAAATACATCTGGAGCACACAAAACCGTCAGGGGATTATAACTTGACTTAACAGATTCAATACCAATATGACAGCTTAGCAGAAATATGGGTCAGAGACTTGAATAAACATTTCACGAAAGAAAAGAAAAACCATGAACGGCACATAAACACATGAACATGTGCTTAGATTCATTAGTAATCGTGGAGATGCAAGTTAAATCACAATAAGATATTTTTCATGGGTTTGCAATTTTAAGGCAAGGATGTGGAGTGATGTGGATTCTGAAGCACCCTTTATATGAGAAAGTTTGGGAGAGATTTGGGTGACTCTTGCACTCATTTCAGGACACAAGGCCAAAAATGTAAAGTGAGGAAAACTGGAGGCAGCTCAGAAATCCAGTGGACTTTCCTGGTGGCTCAGATGGTAAAGAATCTGCCTGCACTGGGAGAGACCTGGGTTCCATCCCTGGGTTGGGAAGATCCCCTGGAGGAGGGCATGGCAACCCACTCCAATATTGTTGCGTGGACAATCCCCGTGGACAGAGGATCCTGGCGGGCTACAGCCCACGGGGTTGCACAGAATCGGACACCACTGAGCAACTAAGCATAGCATGCAGTACAGAGATCCAACACTAGTAAAATGAGTAAATAATAGCGGTACATTCACACACTGGAATAATAGAGACTCATGAGCAATAATGAAGGATAAGTATTAAACAGCATGACAAATGACTCAGTAGCAACAAACTCAAGGGAAGCACTAAAAATGTCTCTGGAGAAACTTCAGAAGATGCCAGTTTTGTTGCTCTCATCATCTTGAAGTTATGTTGCCAAATAATCACACAACTGTAGTGAATTTTTGTAAAGACAACTATAATTCATTATTTAACATTCATTTATTGGAAGTGAGAAACTAAAGAAAGTTAAGGCATAAGGATTACTGTAACAATAAAGCTTTTTTGCACCTCAAGATATGCTTTCTTTTTTTTCTTAGAGCATTATATGCCCTTCTTAAATACAGTGGCTATTCTAATTATTGGACTTAGAATGTTGGACTATTTTCAGTATTCTTTTAAACAGTAAAGTGTTTGGATGAAATGACAGGGATAAATCAAGTTGTAGAAAAATATATATAACATGACTATTTATACAACATGTATACACCATGTATACTAAACAATAATCTCTCACGGATATAAAACATATGTGTTATAACTCCAGCAAAGGGTTATGCACTCAGAAGACTGTGCTTACCTCTAAGCAGAGAGAATCAGAATGGGGTTGGGGAGGGACTTGAAAGAACCCTCTCATGTAAGGTTACCACCCTTTCAGTTAAACTTAGTCTTGGGCACACAAGTATTTGCATCACTGTTCGTCATAATTCACATGCCTTTTATATTTTTTTATATCTGGTCAATATTTGATAAAATAATGAAAACAACTAAATCAGAAGCATAGTTTTGAAATGGCTAAACCAATCTTGACTGTCATTTAGGATGGATGTCTGCAGGTGTAATTCACCAGAGCCTTGGCTCATGTTGCCTGGGGTTATAGTCTAAGTGACTGCAGATCATCAGCAAGGAATGGGACTTCAGGCTCCTAGCTGATGTGTCTCTGAGAGTTCTTAATCCCATTTCAATTATGCGATGCCCTTTGTCACTCATTAGCAAGAACTTGACTCTACGCTGTCATTNCTGCAGATCATCAGCAAGGAATGGGACTTCAGGCTCCTAGCTGATGTGTCTCTGAGAGTTCTTAATCCCATTTCAATTATGCGATGCCCTTTGTCACTCATTAGCAAGAGCTTGACTCTACGCTGTCATTTCTGTGGTCCTGGAGGAAGAGGTGCTTTGTGTAGAATCTATATCCACGTGTGTTGCTGTGGGATCCACCTGTCCTCCAGACATGTGGGGATTGATTGTATCTTGGAATTTCCCACCTGCCAGTTCTGACCTTCTGTCTTTCTATCTTTGGGGTAGCCAAGGGCTCTCATCTTTCCAGCCAAGCCTCAAAAGTGACTTGAAGAGGGAGTGGATCTCTTTCACATCTCATTTTGTCTTTTAACCTAGAAATTATAAAACAACAGCAAGTAAAAATCAGGAAAGAGCTCCCAGAAACAGAGATTAAATGAGATGAAATAATCTTAAACATCACTAACGAGGGCAGACAGAGCTTACTTCTAAACTTTTCACATGAAGTGGTGTTAAGAGCATTTGTCTGGGTGGCAGTCCGAGCTCCCATTTTTCTGTTCTGCTGCAAATCACAGCTGTTTAATCGTAGAAAGGCCACAAACTCTCGGGACCAAAATTTCTTCACCTTGTGACCATTTATTGTCAACCTGTCATTTTACTTATTTTTTAAAGAGTGTTTTTGATGTGGACTCTTTTTTAAAGTCTTCATTAAATTTAGGACAATATCGCTTCTGTTTTATGTTTCCGGTTTTTTTGGCCCGTAGGCACGTGGGATCTTAGCTCTCTGGCCAAGGGTTGAACTTGCACCTCTGAATTGGAAGGGAAAGTTTGAACCACTGGACCACCAGGGACGTCTCCAATGCATCATTTAGAAGAGCACAGCTCTTATCCTTAAAATAACTCAGAAGATATAGTAATTATTGTTCCTGTCTTATTAATAAGGCAACTGAGGCTCAGGTTAGTTAAATGTTTCAAGGTCAAGCAGCTTTAAACAATAAAGACAGAACTTAAGTGCTTTTCCTCTGGCACCCCGGTCAGACTGATTCTTTCCATTTTGTTATCTTTCCTAAGAGCCACGAAAGAGAAGGCTTTGGGATAAATCATTGCCCTCCACGGTTCCTCACCGATCTAAGTATTTATCCTGCTGGTTCTTCTCCTCATTTGACACTACCACACTGTATTAGTAGCTGGAGGGAAGAACAGAACCATGGTCCCTGGAGTTTTTCCCCTGCACAGGTCTGTTTCCACACTCAGTTATAAACAATCAACTCAATTGCTTTCAGCCACCTCTTAAAGGAGATTAAAAGTTTTTCAGTTTGTCAATTATTCTGGTCTTGAAGAAGAAATTCTGTTGTTGTGTTGTTGTTACGTCACTAAGTCATGTCCGACTCTTTGCAAGCCCATGGACTGCAGCACGCCAGTCTTCCCTGTCCTTCACTATCTCCTGGAATTTACTCAAACTCATGTCTATTGAGTTGGTGATGCCATCCAACCATCTCATCCTTTGTCGCCCTCCTGCCTTCAATCTTTTCCACCATCAGGGTCTTTTCCAATGAATCACAAACAGAGTTGGACATAACTTAGCTACTAAACAACAATGAAGAAAGTCTAATACTCCTAAATTGAGAAAGATTTTTATTTCACAGTTTTGGGGTAAAAAAAACAATCTGGGAGGTAAAGTTTGATCACTAAAGAGCTGATATCTTGAAGAAATGTCAATATCTAATTAAGAAAGGTGAAAACATCATTTGAAATTAAGATTTTTCCTTTGTGTCAAATTTTATTTGCACACCCTTTGTTTTGGAAAGTTAGGGTTTGTGAGAGAGTAGGGAGAGAAGGCAATGGCAGCCCACTCCAGTACTCTTGCCTGGAAAATTCCATGGATGGAAGAGCCTGGTGGGCTGCAATCCAGGGGGTAGTGAAGAGTTGGACACAGCTGAGCAACTTCACTTTCACTTTTCACTTTCATGCATTGGAGAAGGAAATGGCAACCCACTCCAGTGTTCTTGCCTGGAGAATCCCTGGGACGGCGGAGCCTGGTGGGCTGCCGTCTATGGGGTCGCACAGAGTCAGACACGACTGAAGCAACTTAGCAGCAGCAGTTAGCAGGGAGTATTCTTACTGCTAATAAAAGATAAGGGAGCCCACCTCAGAATTTTTTTGTTTCGCTCAGACTGGCAACTTGGTCATGTAGAGTGCACTATCAAAAAACTTTTTTGTCTTGATTTTAAAAAAGATTTAGTTTTCTGGAATCTTTATATTCACCCATACACACAAACACTCAGTCCTAGTCTTGACTGGACTTCTCAGCTCAGCCACATTTTCTTTTGATTTGTTTAAATTTTGTTTAAATTTTAATGAGGCATCACATGTTCAGAAGTGCTCTTACTTTTCTGCTGGATGGAAAATAGCAACTCTTCATCTGTCTCAGAGGGACAAAGAAAGAAGAATCAATTTTTTTAAAAATATAACTCTTGGGAAAAAAAATGTAACCCCTTTCCACTGAAATATAGATGTCTGCTTGTACTTCTAATGGGGCGACTAACAACTTAAATGTCTTGGAAACAAAGAATCCAAACCCATACTCCAGTTCTGTGACCACAACTGTGTTACCTCAACTCTCTGATCCTCCCTTTGCATTTGTAATGTGGATAAGCTAACGTCTACCTTTCAGGACTTTTTCCAAGGCTGGATTTAGAAAATGTTTAGACAATGTTTGCCAAGTGCTTGCCATGTGAGAAGCACCCTTTAAAGGGTTGCTGTTATTATCATTATTGTTGTATTGCTATTATTATTGAAATGCACCCTTCTCTAAGGGATGGTATTGTATATCTTAATATCACCTCTAGGAGAACACTGAGGATATGGGTTGTAAAACTCCTCTGGTCTAGACATTGTTAAGGAAGGAGTAGATACGACTCTATATTATACAATAGATGTCAGGAATGTCAGAGACCTGTGATTCAGCCATCTCTCCACTTTCCTACTCTGTGCTTTAATATTAGCTTTGGCATCAATTCAGACAGAAGCATTGACAGGGTTTTCTTTTCTGCTAATTTCATTGCAATACCTGGATGAAGCCCTTTGTCACGTCTGTGTGATCAAAGTCATTATTTCTTTTGAATTGAACTAGAGGAGTTAAGGGTCATAAGTAAGAACTCAAGTTATGCCTATAATCTATTCTGTCATTGTATTTTCTCCAAATAATCTATTTTTTTCCATTAATGAAATGGACTGATTTATATTCATATTCCCTAAAAAACTGGGAGATGGACATATTTGAAAGAGAAGAGGCAGAGATTTGAATGATAAGTAAATATATTTTTATATATATACACACATTGTATGTATGTAAAGTGTTTTTTAAAGTGTTTTTACTTTAAATATCATAGAAAGCAATCATCCTAAAAATAATACTTTTAAATTATTTAATGGCATATAGTAAGTAAATTATATAATTGATATTCATTAAATTTTATTATTGTCAGATTAATTACATTCACTTATTTTTATTAATTGCTATTACTTATTAATAATTATTAAATTACTTAATGAAATTTTAGGTAAAACTAAAGAAGGAAAGAAGTATTTACTAGTGACTGCATTTCAGAAGCAAGCTAAGCACAGTGGGAAAAACGGTTACAGCAGTAAAGAGAAAAGCTAAATGAAATGCTATCCTATTCAGTTTTAATTCAACAAGTATTTTCTAAGTGGCTATAGAGAACATGTAAATGTAATACTTGGATTTCAGATGGTTCTAGTCCAGAAGAGGAAGCAAAAATATAAAACAGTAAGTTAAAATATTAGTGGCAAAGTCAGTCATAGAGAGACTTCTACTGCTGCATTTAGAGATAAGAAGCTACTGGGATTAACATATATACACCACTATATATAAAATATACAGCCATCAAGGACGTGCTGCATAGCACAGGGAACTATACTCAATATTATGTTATAACCTACAAGGGAAAAGAATCTGAAAAAGAATATATATGTATATATATATCAGTTTATATATATATCAGTTTTATATATATATGTAACTGAATCAGTATGCTGTACACCTGAGACTTACATGATATTATAAACTAACTATACTTCAATCAAAAATAAGAAGCAATCGTAGCAGAGAAGGAAGTGGTAAACTTTACAGTGTGGTGGAGGAGAGAAGAAGTTAAATTTCCTTGAGGTGTGGGATTTGACTGACAGGGGAGAGGGATCACTGGACCATCTTAAGAATTTTTAGGGCTTCAACTCAGTCATCTATAAAGTGAAAGAACTCACCCAAATGAGATCTAAGGTTACTTTTAGCTTTAAAATATTGTTTCATGAAATAGGAGAGGTAAAGTGAGCAGGTTGTGGCTAATTTAATTCTCATTGAGAGTTGATTAATTCAGTTTAGGTCTACTTCTTAGAATTCCAATATAAATTTCTCATCCCTTCTTTTATTAATTTATGTACAAGTCTCAAAGATCAAATTAAGATGAAGAACATTCTAATTCAAAGTCTTTATGTTAGACTCTACTTAGGATAATGCAAGTAACATGTATGACTTTTGAAGTCAGGAACAGTTCAATTCCTAGCTCTTCTAGCTCTCACTTGGGGGAAGCCAGTGAGTCTTAACGTGGCATCCACGGACCTGCAGTCTCACCAGTACATCTGAATCACACATATTCTGGAGTCCCAGCCCAGACTTCCTAAATAAGAAACACTCAGGGCAGAATCCAGCAATCTTCAGGTCCTGTTGGTGCATTCTAGAGTGTGACAACCACTGACATATGATATGGACTTGATAACTTACCTTTCAGTTTAAGAATGGGAGTAACACATATATAGTGGCTGGCAGGCTCTAACGACACAGTTTTTATTACTTAGTCTTCATTCTTTTTACTATTAAAATTACTATTTTAATAAATATAAAAGTAAATATTTTAAAATTTACTATTACTATTCTTATTACTATCTCAATAATATTAAAATAATTATTGTTATTCCTATAATTAACTGAGGATTATACCTATGTTTAATATTCATTTGCACTTCTTACAAACATAAATCTAAATTTGTTAAATGCATCATATTTCTTTGAAAGGAAGCATCACACTTGGTGAGGCAAATGTCTTATTATTCAAAAAGTGCTTTCTAGAAAACTCAATATATTGGGCAATTTTTTAAATTTCATTTCATTGGTGTGGAGTGCTGAACATTCACGGCATTCATGAATCCCTCTGGCCTTGTCACCTTTGGCTGTAGCGTGGAGGAAGCTAGCAGAAACCAAGCGTGCTCTAGGGGACAGGGTTCAGAATTAACAGTTACTATTTACGACTGTAAGAAAATCCTGGAAGGTTAATGACTCTCATTTTTTCAATCTCTAAGACTGGAGTCATAGTATCTTCCCATAATGTACTTGTGATAATCTAATGAGATACATATCGGTTAAAGCCCTTTGTAAAACACATATTTGTTGCCACATCCAAGTTCAAATTTGACAGAATTAGATGACCATTTATTTATTGCACTTAACAGATATTTATTGAGCACTTAACAACATGTATTGGAAAATACTGCACATAGACAGAATCTGTTTTTGAGTTGAGTGATGGCACAAATATTTGTGCCTTTTTTATTCAGGAAGCTAATGGACGCTGTATGTAGAAAGTGATTTGTTTCAGGAATGCCTTACCTCTTGGAAAAGCATCACTTTAAAGTTAGGCTCCAAATTTGATAAAAGTGATATGAAATGACAATTCATAAATATAAGTGGGTACAGCTTTGCAGGAGAGCAATTCATCACAACTTACTTAAATATTCTAACCATCATTTCTGTGACCTGTAGAACCTATTCTAAGCAAATACTCAGGGATGTACAAAGATGATATGAAAATGCTTATTATCATTATACCTGCAGCAGTGAAAAATCAGAAATAATGCCTAACAGGGGAATGAACAAGTGAGTTACGTTAACATGCATGGTGTAATATCATAGATATTTAATGTTTAATGAAGTATTAAAATCCCCACAATAGACTATTAACTAAAAAATGAAATCACAGTAGATACATTCAAAATGATTCTAGTTGAAGGATGCATATTCAAAGAATAAATATTTTTTTTCAAAGAATAAAGATTTTAAAGGAAATGGGTAAGTCCCCAAACAATAGTGAAGAAACGGACTAAAATAGGTCCTAGGGTGAGTTATTTCATATTTCATTGAATTCATATATTTTCTAAAAAGAAGATTTTTTTTCTCCTATAATCAAAAGTTTCCTGCATATTCTCCCCTCTCATTGGGTGTGAGAGAAGTATTGTCTCTTGCCTTCCCTTGCTAGCTTTTAAAGGTGCAGTCAGGGGCTGCGGAAGAGAGGTACGACATTTCTTATACCTGAATATGTGAAATATTCACAGCAATCATGTAGATGGTGTGTATGTGGGGATCTTTTCATTCAGCAGTTGAGTCAGTAACTCATAGAAGCAGTTGCCCATTTTGATAAATGTCATCTATAAATATAGCAGATCTCCTCATAGGTGAGCTTCAAGGAAGGTAATCCTTTTTAAGCCTGGAATTAACCGATTTTCTATCCCTATCTGCCATATGGTTTCCCGGTGTTGTAGTGCTATTGGACAGGTGAGTCAGTTAGCAGGAATGTGTCTGAGATTTTGGGGCAACCCATTACGAGGATTATTTAGGCACAAAAGTATAGAATAATAACACCTTTTAACAGTGATTTGAACACGTTAATTTAATGCTCCTAGGTTTGGGAGTGGGTATAGTGAAAGCTCACTTTCAAAAGTACTAAACATTTCAAAAATTAAAAAAAACAAACAGCAATGGTGATTTTAAAAACAGTATTGCTTAGCAAATATCAGTGCAGCAAACTGGGCTTACTTCTGTATTTTCTGAGGTTCATCTGATGTTAACTCTTGAAATATTTATTTTTAGGCAATGGAGCGTAATGGCATGACTATAGTTTTGGAGTGAGAAAAGCTTCTGCTTTGAATCTTGCCTCTCTCTCACACAAGATCTTTGACAAGTTATTTATTCTTGTCTCTCAATCCATCATGAGTAAAGTGTGAATATGAATGCCTATCTCATGTAGTAACTTTGAGAATGAACTATTAAGAATATATATGCTGGAATTCCCTGGTGTTCCAGTGGTTAAGACTCCATGCTTTCATTGTGGGTGCAGTTCGATCTTTAGTCAGGGAACTAGGATCTCACCAGCCATGTGGTGTGGCCCAAAGAATAAATAAATAAATACATATATATTTAATAAAAGAGTATATATGCTGAGTGCCTAGCATAGTGTAACACATACTAATTGCTAAACATGTAGCAGTCAACCTTTTGATTTTATTGTAAGAAACACTCCCAGAAACACTGCCTTCTTATTTTCTGTTGCAGTTGTTTAGTGCTAAATTTTGTCTGATTCTTTGCGATGCTATGACTAGAGTGGAGTGTCATGCCCTCCTCCAGGGGATCGTCCCAACCCAGGGATGGAACTTGCATCTCTTACATCTCCTGAACTGGTTGGTGGACTCTTTACCACTGAGCGACCAGGGAAGAAGTCTTTGTCTATCTTCTAGAGATTGGTAAATAGTTGCCCCATTATTATGAGAGACAAAACCACCAACTCAGGCACAATTGATAATTAACAAGGATTTCCTTTCTATGTGCTGCCTCTGTTCTGTTATCTTGAACAGTTCATGTTGCTCTTTGCATATAAAATGTCTAATTTATATCCCCTTCCCTGAAAATGCCTCTCTGTATGTTCTTCAGTGCAGCTCAGGATTTTTATTGTCTCACAGAAAACATCAGCTAAAGATAAGGAAACCAAGATCATCAATAAATCTTAGGTATATGTAAATGGATTTTGAAGATTTTGAAGCAGTCTCTGCCTTTTCTAGCATCACACACTTCTTCCCCAATACATCATTTATGAACACAGACTCGCATATATACAATATTTTCAGCTGTCATTCAGGGAAGCATGGAGCTGGAAATATGAATTGCAGGTTGAATTCCAAGAGACAACTTGTCCACAAATTGTTCCAGGAAATATTTTTTCTCTGTATGGAAGCTCAAGGAATTTAAATATGGGGTCTTGGATGCGTTTGAAAAGAAAGCAATCTACAGAACTTATCCCTTGAAATAAAAAGGGTAGACAGACATAATAGTTTTTCAAAATCAGTGTTTATGGATCTGATTTGTTTTTCAGCTTTAGACTGACAAACAGCCTTGTTTGAGCAGCTGGGCTGGGTTTGGGCCATAGCACTGAGCCCTGGGTTTGTAGTGGATGCAGATCGTCACATAGAAAATGAGTCTGATTTTCACTTGAGGCCACTATTTAGGTCCTCCCATTTGTGAAACTGACTTGAATGTTCACTTTGATCCAAAACTTTGGCTGAAAAAAGAAATCAGCTCTTTTGGCTAAGCTCAGATGATAAAAGTTTCATCTTTTATTTCTGTTTCTCAAAGGCCACAGTTATCCTGTGATGTAGGAAGCTGATTTTCCTTTTTTGACCTCTTTGCCAAAAGTCAGAATATTTTATTTTATCATCAAGTTCCTAGGACAGTAATGATAGTAGTAATATTCATAGCAAATTGTCCAGGTCCCAAACTGCTTTTGCAGATGGTTTGTGATAGCATAGTTTTTGCAACAGCTTCCCCACAATGCCCACTCAAGAGCATGATGGAATTTGCATTTCAACTGTGGTCTGAAACATAAAGCCCCTGATGCATTGGACAGGAGAGTCACTAGTCCAAAGAAGGGTTGGCTATTGCATTGGTGTTTTTTGTTGTCGTTGTTGTGTGTTTGTTTCATTTTTGTTGACAGGTAATCTGCGTAAAGCTGACAAGCACCTGCTGGCTTTCAGCTCTGGAGATTTTTGCCTGGGTCAGTTTTCCTGACAGACTCATAAACTCTTCATTCTGCAGGCTTTTTGCTCGTGTAAAGTGCTACATGGACTCCACAAAGCCAGATTTGATCACAGATGTGTCTTCATAAACTTTCTTTATCTAATATGCTGTCATCCCCTTAAATGTTCCCCTTTTCTCTGTCGTATTGGCATCCGTATGGCCAGCCCAGCCTGCTTCCTGGGGTGCTGCAATCAGAGCAGCCTTTGTTCAGATGACCTGAACTGATGGGCAAATGGGATCTTTCTCTGTGCACTCAGACACACTTGCCCTTCTAGGAGGTAAGTTTGCTCCAGAAGGCAGGAAAATGTCTATCTCCTAGCCTGAAAGGCTGAAATCTGCTGTTACCTATGAAGTGGTCCATTGTTGATCCATCTTG
Source organism: Raphicerus campestris (assembly GCA_006410735.1). Taxonomy (NCBI): domain Eukaryota; kingdom Metazoa; phylum Chordata; class Mammalia; order Artiodactyla; family Bovidae; genus Raphicerus; species Raphicerus campestris. The sequence goes on from SJYW01027879.1 coordinate 149,643, forward strand.
AAACTTGCTTATTTCTTTTCTTTTTGCCATGTCATCTTGCCTCCTCTACTGCCTTCCCCTGTACCCAAAGCCTTTCCTTAGCCAGATGTCTGCTTCCTTGTCTTCTGAGACCAGCTACCCCAGGCAATTGCCTACATCCTTCCCTGTGGGTTTCTGATCTTTGTTTTTGGTGTCCCAAGTTATGAAGCCACTTGGTCTTGGGTTCTTTTCTGAGCCTCCTGCTGGTGGAAGACTTTACAGCTTGCTCACTGCTTTCCACAGTGGTTGCTGCTGGGGTGCTTTGGGTCATGGGAGTATTAGAAGAGCAGTAAAAGTTGGGCTTTTATAAAAAAATATCTTCTGAAGTTTTCCCTTTAGTAATACTGGCCAGACTGCCAGTAAAAGAGTCTGTCTCTCTCAATAAGAGAACAGACTCTGTTTTGTTGTTTTTGCTGTTAGTTTTGGTCTGGGCCATGTTGCAGAAATAGTCATGCTGGGACTCTGTAAAGAATCTTTAAAAACTTGGGTTGGTTTCTATTACATTTTTATTCTATTTTGGTTTATAGTAATTAATCCATTTTGTTTCTGAAAGAATACTGTTAGCTGCTTCAGTTTTCAAAAACAAAATTTGAGTAATTCATATAATCTGGAAAGAGAAATAAATCAGATTCCCATACTTAAATGTTATGTTGTAACAGCCTGATGCTGAGAATGGTCCTGTGTGCAAAAGGACTGACTGAAACCTTTCCATCACTAGACAGAGATCACACCAGGACTCATCTTCTCAGCAGTTGTATCTAGAAGGCAGCCCCTGGTATCCTTTATTTAGAAAGCAAGGGTTAAGAAGGTGACCCATGATTTCTTTGCCAGAATATACTTACTGGGGAGCCGTAGGAGGCAGAGGGCAATAGCTGGCCAGATTTGGGATATATATTTGCCTTCATGGCACAAATAAACAGCACCTGTTTTGTATCAGGTAAATTCTGGAGTCACTACTAGCTCTAGCTCTACAAATCTAGTTGAGAAAGTAACCTTGGTGAACTTTATTTTTCTCACTGTGAGGAGGTGGTGGTGGCATAATCATGATGCTGTCACACAGACTGGAGCGCTTTATGAAACAGAAAACTTTATATTATACTGCTGCTGCTGCTGCTAAGTCGCTTCAGTCGTGTCCGATTCTGTGTGACCCCATAAGACAGCAGCCCAGTAGGCTCCCCGTCCCTGGGTTTCTCCAGACAAGCACACTGGAGTGGGTTGCCATTTCCTTCTCCAATGCATGAAAGTGAAAAGTGAAGTTGCTCAGTCGTGTCCGACTCTTCATGACCCCATGGACTGCAGCCTACCAGGCTCCTCTGCCCATGGGATTTTCCAGGCAAGAGTACTGGAGTGGGTTGCCACTGCCTTCTCCTCATGTTGTATAAATGTGTTCATTATTATTTAGTGATATTTCTATCAATTACAGAGTTTGGTTTTAAATCATAACTATTTCATATGCTTTTAAGCTTTCATAAGTGTTTAGCTTTTCTTTAACCTTTTTATTTCTTCTCTTTTAACCTGTAATTTGTCTTATGTAAAGACTGTGAACTGGTTGAGTGAGACCACATATGTTGAAGGGGTCATTATTCACTGGAATTTTATTTGCTATAAGGAGTTGACAGTTGTTTTTTCCCTTTGAGTATATGCTTTTCAATGGTTTTTATGACTTGAAAGTCACATGAACCAAGTAAATTCAAAAATAAAGTCTATACAGCCAGTATAACCTTGAGGTTATTCTTGGATAAACTTTAACTCACCTTGTACAAATAAATCCTGAATATTTGTTATCACACAGTATTACAGCTTGTTGGATTAATTCCTCTGACAGATTCAAACTCATACATTTCTTGAAAAATTTCCTTCATTAGTCACATTTCAAAATTGTTTAGTCACTACCACCGTTGAATCTCAAAGGCCTTCTTATGAGAAGAAAAAAAATGCAGAATTATTGCAAAGATAATTACAGGAAAACCCTTATGTTTGTATGTTGAAAACATATGTTACTCCTTTGTATATTAATCTGGAAAGGGTTTACATAGCCTTCACATAGTCTGTTTTTTTTTTTTTTTTTTTTGAAAAAATGCTTAAAATCCAAACACTTCATAAATGCTTCTGGTATCTCTGTAGTAATGAAGAGTCATCACAGGTTCCTGCTTCTAAGCCAGGTATGGGAGAGACTGGGTATGTTTGCATCACATTAAATTTACAATCTGGCAAGTTCAACTAGAATAGTTAATATAGCAATAACATAATTCCACTGTAATTATAAAAGGGAAGCACACTTTGCTGTGTATACTGCTCTTACACAGGTTGGCAATGGTATCAGGTACCCTTATACATCCTGGGTAACCATGATGGTATAATTACTCACCTAGAGCTAGACATCCTGGAGTCTGAAAGCAAATATGCCTTATGAAGCATCACTATGAACANCTTGGTGAACTTTATTTTTCTCACTGTGAGGAGGTGGTGGTGGCATAATCATGATGCTGTCACACAGACTGGAGCGCTTTATGAAACAGAAAACTTTATATTATACTGCTGCTGCTGCTGCTAAGTCGCTTCAGTCGTGTCCGATTCTGTGTGACCCCATAAGACAGCAGCCCAGTAGGCTCCCCGTCCCTGGGTTTCTCCAGACAAGCACACTGGAGTGGGTTGCCATTTCCTTCTCCAATGCATGAAAGTGAAAAGTGAAGTTGCTCAGTCGTGTCCGACTCTTCATGACCCCATGGACTGCAGCCTACCAGGCTCCTCTGCCCATGGGATTTTCCAGGCAAGAGTACTGGAGTGGGTTGCCACTGCCTTCTCCTCATGTTGTATAAATGTGTTCATTATTATTTAGTGATATTTCTATCAATTACAGAGTTTGGTTTTAAATCATAACTATTTCATATGCTTTTAAGCTTTCATAAGTGTTTAGCTTTTCTTTAACCTTTTTATTTCTTCTCTATTAACCTGTAATTTGTCTTATGTAAAGACTGTGAACTGGTTGAGTGAGACCACATATGTTGAAGGGGTCATTATTCACTGGAATTTTATTTGCTATAAGGAGTTGACAGTTGTTTTTTCCCTTTGAGTATATGCTTTTCAATGGTTTTTATGACTTGAAAGTCACATGAACCAAGTAAATTCAAAAATAAAGTCTATACAGCCAGTATAACCTTGAGGTTATTCTTGGATAAACTTTAACTCACCTTGTACAAATAAATCCTGAATATTTGTTATCACACAGTATTACAGCTTGTTGGATTAATTCCTCTGACAGATTCAAACTCATACATTTCTTGAAAAATTTCCTTCATTAGTCACATTTCAAAATTGTTTAGTCACTACCACCGTTGAATCTCAAAGGCCTTCTTATGAGAAGAAAAAAAATGCAGAATTATTGCAAAGATAATTACAGGAAAACCCTTATGTTTGTATGTTGAAAACATATGTTACTCCTTTGTATATTAATCTGGAAAGGGTTTACATAGCCTTCACATAGTCTGTGTTTTTTTTTTTTTTTTTTGAAAAAATGCTTAAAATCCAAACACTTCATAAATGCTTCTGGTATCTCTGTAGTAATGAAGAGTCATCACAGGTTCCTGCTTCTAAGCCAGGTATGGGAGAGACTGGGTATGTTTGCATCACATTAAATTTACAATCTGGCAAGTTCAACTAGAATAGTTAATATAGCAATAACATAATTCCACTGTAATTATAAAAGGGAAGCACACTTTGCTGTGTATACTGCTCTTACACAGGTTGGCAATGGTATCAGGTACCCTTATACATCCTGGGTAACCATGATGGTATAATTACTCACCTAGAGCTAGACATCCTGGAGTCTGAAAGCAAATATGCCTTATGAAGCATCACTATGAACAAACCTAGTGGAGGCAATAGAATTCCAACTGAGCAAATCAAATCCTAAAAGATGATGCTGTCAAAGTGCTGCACACAATGTCAGTAAATTTGGAAAACTCAACGGTGGCCACAGTGTAAGGTCAGACCTTGGGGGCCATGATGGGCCACCCCTTCTCTCCCCCGCTGGCGGGGGAAGTCCTTAATGGAAGGAGGCTCCCAGATTCCGGGGACCAATGACAGCACACCTCACCAGTGTGTGCTGAAGCTGCCCCACCCCAGCCATGTAAAAGGACCTATCAGCCCATGATGCCTTGGCCTGGTGACCTAGCTGAACCCTTGTCCATTAACCTGACCATCCCTTGCAACAAACTTATATAAGCTGCCTCTAACATGGTCTTCCTCGACGTGCAGACTTCCTCGACGTGCCTTGTTCGGGTCCGGGAACTGCGCCTGGGAGTGCTTCGCCATTAAAAAGCCATTAAAACAGTTAGACTAGACACCCTTTCGGTGTCCTAGTCTTCCTTACCTAACATTTCGTGCCCAATGTGGGGCCCGAGGCGAGGGCCCATCCCGCAATGAGCGGGATTTGTGGCTCCCTTGGGTCTGGCCCGTGCCAGACCAGGTCACCCTGATACCCACCCAGGACCATTCAACTGTCTGGTAGGATACGGAGTGAGTTCTATCGGTCGGGCTCTGGGGGGCGTTGCTTCAATGGCAAATATGCCTAGGGTGTCTCAGTCCCTCATGACCCAAGCCAAGCCCAGGGTAATGCTTCAAGTGGCGGGTAAGTCTATCAATTTCTTGATAGATACTGGGGCTACTTACTCGGTTCTTCCCTCTTTCAGGGGCACTTTACATCCTTCCCAGTTCTTGATGGTGGGTATAGATGACACATTTTCAGGACCCTTACAGACTGGGCCACAGCCCTGTCAGCTTGACCACTTCCTGTTCGTACACTCTTTTCTGATAATCCCTTCATGCCCCACTCTCCTGCTGGGGCGGGACATTTTAGCTAAGCTTAGGGCCACCATTCACCTACTTCTCTTTTTCCCAATCTCTCACCTTTCCCCTACTCTTCCTTTGTTCCTCTGAGGCTCCAATTGTCAACCTTACTATCTGGGACACTGAAATCCCTCTGGTAGCAACCCATCACACCCCCATCCTGATTAAACTATGTGATCCTTCCCACTTCCCAAGCTGCCCTCTGTTCCCCATCTCTCAGCCTCACCTACACGATCTCAAACCAATCATAGACCGTATCTTAGGCCAGGGCCTCCTAGCCCCCACAGCCTCGCCCTGTAATACCACCATTCTCCTGGTGTGGAAAACTTCTGGCGGCTACCAATTGGTTTAGCACCTTCTACTGATAAACGAGGCCATAATCCCTGCTCATCCAATTGGCCCCAATCCTTATACCTTGCTTTCTGACATTCCTAGCAGTATGACTCACTTTACTGTCATAGATCTCAAAGATGTCTTTTTTACTATTCCCTCACACCCAGACTGCCAGTTCCTCTTTGCTTTCACATGGACAGACCCAGAAACCTGACAGTCCTCCCAGCTAACATGGACAGTCCTCCCCCAAGGGTTTAGAGACAGCCCCCATTTTTATGGCCAGGCTCTGGCCCAGGATCTGGCCACATGCCCTTTGGCCCCTAGTGTCCTCTTACAGTATGTGGATGACCTTCTGCTCTGCAGCCCCTCACAAGCTCTGTCTCTGATACATACCACTACTCTTCTTTACTTCCTTAGCTCTAAAGGATACCAAGCATCTCAACAAAAAGCCCAACTCACCCAGACCTCTGTAATTTACCTAGGTCTAAAGATTATCCCAACAACCAAGGCTGTAACTACTGACAGACTCAGCCTTCTCTGAGACCTCTGCCCCCCTTCCATTGAGGAAAAAAATCTTATCCTTTTTGGGGTTAACAGGATTTTTCCAGCACTGGGTCCCCAACTATGCTTCACTGGCTAAACCCCTTTACACAACCACAAAAGACACCCCTACTGGACTGCTCTCTTCAGAAACATAGGTCCAAAAGGCTTTCTAAAACCTCTGCTCAGCTTTGTTGTCCTCTTCCCCACTTTTCTTGCCCAATCCCAACCTCCCCTATCACCTGTATACTGATGAAAAAGGGGGCATAGCCTTTGGAGCCCTCACACAGCCTGCGGGCCCTGAAATGCTGCCAGTGGCACTTATCTCCAAACAGTTAGACTCCACCACCCGGGGATGGTTCCCCTGCCTATGCGCCCTGGCAGCAGCAACTTCTCTATACACAGAAGCAAAAAAACTAATTCTAGATCAACTCCTAACTATATTCTCACCACATCGCCTGGCTGACCTCCTGGCTTCCAAATTCCTGTCAGGCCTTAACGACTCTTGGCTCCAGCAATTCACCATTACTAAGACACCCCTGCCTCCCGCCAGTGAGTGACACGCCCTGTCCAATGCTTGTCTGGCCTCATCCCCTGTGGCTGTTGCCAATCACAACTTTGACTATACTCTTCACCATTGGACTGGCTGTTACACAGCCCCCCAACCCAGGACTGGCTGCCCACACTCCGACTTTCATTGGCCCTTACTTACCTTATCATCTGTTCACTACTTCTGGGGTGCTATTCCTTTGGAATGGCCTGACCTGGCCATATGTCTCTAGCCTGCCTTGAAGACTTTATCTTGACCCTACTACAAGACCTCTGGCTGGCTACCCTGATTATTGACTGTGACTCTTTCATCCAGGCAATTTCTGATCTGCACTTACAGGAAACCTTTCTCCTTTTCACAAAAGCTCAAATTGATTTTTTCTCCTTTATCACTCTCCTCCTAATATCATAGCTAAACATGCTTTTGTCACTATTCCTCCTGGCCATAACACAGGTGGGACAACCTACGCCCTGCCCCCAGGGCTACATCAAACGAGACCACTAAAAAACTGGGTTCACAGCCTACACTTATGTCTGCCGAGACTGTTGTGTCTCACCTGCCCAGCCATGCTCCCATGGGGGCAAATGGTATTGGACGGCCAAGAGCCTTGGGACTGCCAAATCAAACTCAGCCTCTAACTGCTATAAAGCTAGAGACAAAGACCTCTGTTTCACCATACAAACCCACTACGAAATGACAGATGGAAAGGGGGCCCAAGATCAGAGACAAAAACAAATCCAACATAAGCTCCAACAGGACTTAATAAAGTTGACAACTAAAGCCTCTAATCCACACCATGAGCCCAATAAGCTCCTACCCTGAGTTGTACATACAGCAAGGTGAAAAATGCAGAGTCAACTCAACATTCTATCAGTATTAACTTTTATTGATATAAGGTTCCTTCCTGCAAGAGTCTTATTTTTTGTACATTATCTTCTGGCCCAGAGGCCTGTTGATATTTTATGACCCCTTTTTGATAAAGGTTGGTCAGCCAGAACAATAATTTTCCCTTAAAGTGTTTCTTCTTAAATTCCTAGCCTGTGTCACCCTTAAAGTACAGACTTACATTTTTATGGAGTGAAGATTCAGTGGTTACAGCAAAGAAAGAACTTATTAACTCAAAGTCTAATGTTGCTAATGCTAAAGCTGCTGCTTGTTTTTTCTACATCCTGACTATATGCACTCCCAGGAACACAATGGATAAGGGATGTGAGAACTTGGCAGCAAGCATTGGCTCAACAATATTGCAAGAGTCTGGATAAACCTGCCAAGTAAGCTAGAATGCTAACAGGGGGTTTGAAACACTCTTTTTATGCCCAGGAGATTTGTCAACTAGAACTCTAAGTTAACTCTTTCCAGAGAAAGGTGGTCAGAGACAGCCCCCTGTTAAAGTCAGAAGAGTTGGTGAAAGGCGTAAAATAGTAAGACAGACAGATTCTGGTTTGGGGGTAGATACTTGAGCAGGTCCAGGGGGTCCGTCGAGTCCTGAGGCCTTGCTTATCAGGACTCTTCCTGCATGACCTTGTCATGGGTGGGATCTCACATGCGGGCTCCTGGCATCTCCCCCTTTTTTTATTTTTTAAGACACTCAGATGTAATTCAGTCATGAACTTCTGAGTACTCTGTCAAAGAGTTCTAACAATATAAGGAAGAAACTGTGAAAAGCAGAATTAGAGTGGCCACAGCAGCATAGCTAAAAATAGTAGACAGAATGTTTTTTCCTAAAATAAAGTCAGAGAATGTATGGAAAAAATCACTTGCTACTCCTGTGGCAGCAAAATCTAATCAGGAGTGTTCCATGGACTCTGTCTTCCCTTGAGACCCTGACCATTCCTTGCCCAACCGATCCCCCAAAAATACAGGCCCAAAATCTCACTCAAAATGTAACCTGGCCAATGGGGCCCTTGACCTCCCAGCCAACGCTTCTTGTGTCCTGGCCAATGACACCTCATTAACCACAGTGGCCTGTGACGGCTTGAGATGAGACCTCCTATCCCCAAACCCTTCAGTAAGCGGAAAGCCCGGGATATTCTTTTCTGCAACCAAACCACCTTATTACAATGCTTCCCGCCCAACTGGACTCAGCCTTACCCCCCAGTCTTCCTTACTCCCTACCTGATCATTCTGACACCCCAGGCAATGGAGGACCAAACCCAGTCAACCTGCTGCCAGAGGGCATTAGCTGCAGCTCCCCTGCTCCTCAGAAAAAATTTATTCACAACCTTAAGACTGGGTGCAGGAGGATTGGGATCAGCCACACACTTGTACTATAAGCTGTCTGCAGACCTCAATCAAGACCTGGACAAGGTGGCAGATTCCCTAATGGCATTACAAACCCAGATAACCTCTCTGGCAGCAGTGGCTCTCCAAAATCAAAGGGCCCTAGACCTGCTAACAGCTGAAAAAGGGGGAACCTGTCAGTTCCTAAGGGAAGACTGTTGTTTTTTCATTAATGCCTTGGGGATAGTTCAGAACAAGGTCCGAGAGCTGAGAGAGAACATCAGACTTAGGCCGAGTTGGGCGGTTCCGATTTCTGCAGATGGTGGAAGTCGTCTTGGGCAAAGTGGCTTCTCCCACTTCTCAGACTCCTCACAGCCTTGTTCCTCATCCTGTCGATAGGAACTTGTGTTTTTCAGATCATCCTCCAGAGGGTCAGGGACCCGACCCAGATGGCTATTGGACAGATGTTGATGGTGGCCGCATAGCTCAAACTCCTGTCCAGAGACCCTGAGGCCCCCTAAAGGTCACCAGCATCCGGCCATGACCCTCAGCCCCAACAATACCCCAGCTCAGCAGGAAGTAGCCAGAAAGGATAACTGTGCCCCTTATCCTATCAAAAGGGTCAGAATATAAGGTAGGACCCCAGGGGCCATGATAGGCAGCCCCTTCTCTCCCCCGCCGGCGAGGCGGGGGAAGTCCCTAATGGAAGGAGCCTCCCAGATCCTGGGGACCAATGACAGCACACTTCACCAGCTAAAGAAGTCCCACCCCAGCCACATAAAAGGACCTATCAACCTGTGACGCCTCAGCTTGGCGACCTATCCGAACCCCTGTCCATTAACCTGACCATCCCTTGCAACAAACTTATATAAGCTGCCTTTAACATGGTCTGGGCATGGACTTCCCTGACCTGCCTCGTTCAGGTCCAGGAACCTTGCCCGGGAGCGCTTCGCCATTAAAAACCCTGTTAGACACTCTTTTGGTATCCTGGTCATCCTTATCTAACACACAGGAGTGGGAAAAGTCAGTTTTCATTCCAATCCCAAAGAAGGGAAATGCCAAAGAACATTCAAACTACCACATAATTGAACTCATTTCACATGCTGATAAGGTCATGCTCAAAATCCTCCAAGCTAGGCTTCAACAGTACGTGAACTGAGAACTTCCAGATGTTTAAGCTGGATTTAGAAAAGGCAGAGGAACCAGAGATCAAATAACCAACATCTGTTGGATCACAGGAAAAACAAGAGAATTCTGGAAAAACACCTACTTCTGCTTCATTGACTATGTTAATACCTTTAACTGTGTGGATCACAAGAAACTGTGGAAAATTCATCAAGCGATGGGAATACCAGACCACTTTACCTGCCTCCTGAGAAACCTGTATGCAGGTCAAGGAGCAACAGTTAGATCAAAATACAGAAAAGCAGATTAGTTCAAAATTGGAAAAGGAATGTGTCAAGGCTGTCACATTGTTTATTTAACTTATATGCAGAGTACATCATATGAAATGCCAGGCTGGATGAAGCACAAACTGGAATCAAGATTGCCAGGAGAAATATCAATAACCTCAGTAATGAGGATGACACCACCCTTATGGCAGAAAGTGAAGAGGAACTAAAGAGGAGAATGTGAAAGAGGAGAATGAAAAAGTTGGCTTAAAATTCAACATTTAAAAAGCTAAGATCTTAAAAATTTCCCAGCAATCCCACTTCTAGGTATATACCCTGAGGAAACCAAAACTGAAAAAGACCCATGTATCCCATTCTTCACTGCAACACTATTTACAATAGCTAGAACATGGAAGCAACCTAGATGCCCATCAACAGATGAATGGATAAAGAAGTTGTGGTGCATATACACAATAGAATATTACTCAGCCATAAAAGGAATATATATGAGTCAGTTCTAATGAGTTTGGATGAACCTAGAACTCATTATACAGAGTGAAGGAAGGCAGAAAGATAAATATCGTATTCTAATACGTATATCGGAGAAGGCAATGCCACCCCACTCCAGTACTCTTGCCTGGAAAATCCCATGGATATAGGAGCCTGGTAGGCTGCAGTCCATGAGGTCACTAAGAGGTGGACACAACTGAGCAACTTCACTTTCACTTTTATGGAAACTAGAAAAATGGTACTGAAGAATTTATTTACAGGACAGCACTGGAGAAACAGAGAATAGACTTATGGACATGGGGAGAGGGGAGGAGAGGGTGATGTATGGAGAGAGTAACATGGAAACTTACATTAAAATATGTAAAATAGACGGCCAATGGGAATTTGATGTATGTCTCAGGAAACTCAAACAGAGGCTCTGTATCAACCTAGAGGGGTGGGATGGGGAGGGAGATGGGAGAGAGGTTCACAAGGGAGGGGATATATGTATACCCACGGCTGATTCATGTTGAAGTTGGACAGAAAACAGCAAAGTTCTGTAAAGCAATTATTCTTCAATTAAAAAAAAAAAAAAGCTAAGACTATGGTATCTGGTCCTATCACTTCGTGGCACATAGATGGGGAAACAATGGAAATAGTGAAAGATTTTTTTTTCTTAGGCTCCAAAATCACTATGGATGGGGACTGTAGGCATGAAATTAAAAGATGCTTGCTCGTTGGAAGAAAAGATATGACCAACCTAGATAGCATATTAGAAAGCAGAGACATTACTTTGCCAACAAAGGTCTGTCTAGTTAAAGCTATGGTTTTTCTTGTAATCATGTATGGATGTAAGAGTTTAACCATAAATAAAGCTGAGCACCAAAGAATTGATAATTTTGAACTGTAGAGAAAGCTCTTGATAGTCCCTTGAACTGCAAGAGATACGACCAGTCAATCCCAAAGGAAATTAACCCTGAATATTCATTGGAAGGACAGATGCTGAAGCTGAAGCTCCAATACTTTGGCCACCTGATGTGAAGTGTCAGATCACTGGAAAGGACCCTGATGTTGGGAAAGATTGAAGGCAGGAGGATAAAGGGATGACAGAAGATGAGATGGTTGGATGGCATCGCTGACTCAATGGGCCCGAGTTTGCACAAACTCTGGGAGATGGTGAAGGACAGGGAAGCCTGGCATGCTGCAGTCCATGGGGTCGCAAAGAATCAGACACGACTGAGTGACTGAGCAACAGTCTAGTATTAGTGGATGGAAAGAGGCTTTGGCCTTAGAACAGAATTGGAATTATTGGTTTGTCACAGTGAGGCCCCATTTCCCCATCTTTTCAATGTACTGTTGTTCAGTCTCAAAGAAATATTATATATATTTTATATGAAGCCTTAATGCACATTGCTTGCTAAAAAAAGGTGATGCTACAACAAATGGTAGATTTTTTGTCCCTGTGAATTCCTAAGAAAGTCATTAGTGTTAGGTCAAGGGTGAAGACTAGCAAGTTGTGTATGTGTGAGGGAACAGCATCATGAATGGAAAAAGGGGAATGAGTCTTAAGTGGCACCTTCTCTGGTTTACTGGCTTCTAGAAGGTACCATGCTCCCCACTCCCTGTCTGTGATCTGTTGAGTACCACTGTTAGTAGTTATTGATAAAGTCCATCCAGGATAACATATGTTAGAAATCAATCTTTCCTTTGTTGTTTAGTCACTAACTAGCATCCAAATCTTTGTGACCCTATGGATGGCTGCATGCAAGGCTTCCCTGTCCTTCACTATATCCTGGAGCTTGCTCAAACTCACGTCCATTGAGTTGGTGATGTCATCTGACCATCTCATCCTCTGTCACCCCCCCCTTCCTGTGCCCTGTCTTTTCCAGCATCAGAGTCTTTTCCAATGAGTGTGCTCTTCATATCAGGTGGCCAAAGTATTGGAGCTTCAGCTTCAGCATCATTCCTTTCAATGAATATTCAGAGTTGATTTCTTTTAAGACTGACTGGCTTGATTTCCTTGCAGTCCAAGGGACTCTCAAGAGACTTCTCCAGCACCACACTTCAAAAGCATCCATTCTTCTGCACTCAGTCTTCTTTATGGTCCAATTTTCACATCCATACATGACTACTGGTAAAATCATAGTTTGATTAAATGGACCTTTGTCAGCAAAGTGATATCTCTGCTTTTTAATATGCAGTCTAGGTTTGTCATAGCTTTTTTTCAAAGGAGCAAGCATCTTTTAAATTATGGCTGCAGTCATTGTCTGAAGTGATGGAGCCCAAGTAAATAAAATCTGACACTGTTTGCATTCCCCCCCCCCATCTATTAGTTACTATGAATCTATTAGTATCTATTAGTTACCCATGAAGTGATTAGACCAGATGCCATACTCATAGTTTTTTAAATGTTGAGTTTTAAGCCAGCTTTTTCATCCTCAACAAGAGGCTGTTTAGTTCCTTTATGATTTCTGCCATTAAAGTGGTATTGTCTGCATATCTGATGTTGTTGATATTTCTCCTGGCCATCTTGATTCCAGCTTGTGGTTTATCTAACATGACATTTCACATGATGCACTCTGCATATAAGTTAAACAAGCAGGGCGACAATATATAGCCTTGACGTACTCCTTTCTCAGTTTGAACCAGTCCATTGTTCCATATCTGGTTCTAGCTGTTGCTTCTTGACCATCATACAGGTTTCTCAGGAGGCAGGCAAGGTGGTATGGTATTCCCATCTCTTGAAGAATTTTCCATAGTTTGTTGCAATCCACACAGTCAAAGGCTTTGGCATAGTCAATGAAGCAGAGGTAGCTGTTTTTTTGGAATTCCTTTGCTTTTCCTGTGATCCAACAGACATTGACATTCTGATCTCTGGTCCCTCTGCCTTTTCTAAATCCAGCTTTTATATCTGGAATCTCTTGGTTGAAGCCTAGCTTAAAGGATTTTGAGCATTACCTTGAAAGCATGTGAAATAAGGGAAGTTTTACAATAGTTTGAACATTCTTTGTCATTGTACTTCTCTGAGAGTGGAAGGAAAACTGACCTTTTCCAGTTTTGAGGCCACTGCTGAGTTTTCCAAGTTTGCTAGCATATTGAGGGCAGCGCTTTAATGGCATCTTTATCAGTAATCTTTCCTTTAGTCAACCAGAAAAACAAAGTGAGAATTATCATCTGACGCCCAATTATGTTCAAACTTCAGATGAAATGAATTGCAGTAGCTCAAGTCATAGTATTTGCTGCAGTGTGATGAGAATTCACCTACTCTAGCAGGAACTCTAATCTATTTCTCATTAGATATGGTTGATCCAGGAAGCTCTGGCAATTGAAATCTCATTATTGATCTTAGTGTTTAAAAGTAATCCTTTAATTTTCAAGAGAAAAAAATACTTAAAAGTTCTATATTTCATTTCTGGCCTAGAGAGTCCTGGTTGTCCTTTTCTTTTGTCATCTGTAGTTGATAGTTTTTATTGTTCATTATCATGGAAAATTGCATTCATAAACACAGTGTCACTGGTGTAACACTGGTGTAGTGAATTGGCCTTCTACATCAGTATCGGTGAAAAGGTTTTAAAAAAGACTTATTAAAGCACATTTTTTAGCATGCTCATTTTAAAGGAATGGAATACTTTCCCTTTCAAATTAAAAGCACAATTTAGAAGATAAGAAGATAAATTTCTATTTTGATAAAAATGTAACGCAAAAGAGAGAGGAAAAAAAAAAAAAACCTGTCAATCCTAAAGGAAATCAATCCTGAATATTCTTGGAAGGACTGATGCTGAAATTGAAGTTCCAATACTTTCGCCCTTTGATGCCAACAGTTGACTCATTGGAAAAGACCTTGATACTGGGAAAGATCAAAGGCAGGAGAAGTGGGTGACAGAGGATATGATGGTTGGATAGTATCACTGACCTAATGGACATGAATTTGAGCAAACTCCAGGAGACAGTGAAGGACAGGGAAGCCTGGCATTCTTCAGTCCAAGTGGTTATGTAGAGGTGGACATGGCTTAGCTACTGAACAACAACAATGTAAAAGAGACAGAAGTTTTGTTTATTCTCTTGAGACCACTGACATATAGAAGCTTTACAAATTGATTAATTTGGAAAGATACAATAGCATGACAAATTTGCTCCATTTTGCCAAAGTACACAACTTCTTTATACCTTCAGTTCTATTTTAACAACAAAGCCTTTTAAGAGAAATTACACTGGATGTAAACTCTGGGTCACTTTTTGTTTCATGTTGGTGAAAGAATACTGGAGTGGGTTGCCATTTTTTTTCTCTAGGGAATCATCCCAACCCAGGGATTGAACCCAGGTCAGATTCTGCAGGCAGATTCTTTACCAAATGAGCTACCAAGGAAGCCCTTGTTTCATGGGTGAAGTTCTTATATGGTAAGGATGTTTATATCTGGTAACAACTCTATCAAATATAGCTATCAAATGGCATTTAGCTGTTGATACACATCTATGTTCCTCTGGAGACTGTGCAGAGATTGTATACTATATATAGTTGCATATTCTCAGCCTTAACTGAACATTAGGTATCTAATATTAAGTCTGAATAAATATTATGTGCTGTTAAAGGGCATCACATATATTAATAATATTTTTCATAATTAGGCAATATAATCTTTCTAGTCTATCACTTACTGTTGAATTAAGCTGAAATATTGGTTTAAAATTAAAAAAAATAATATAAGAAGTTTTATTTAGATAACTTTAAATGTATTAATAAATTCTTGCCTTAGCATTTTAGGAATGAAATAAATAAAGCATGGTAAGTATGGACTATCTGTATGGCATTCTAATAATGCCATCAGATAAGAATAAAAAATGCAGTGAGAAAAACACAGTCTTGAAAACAAATGTATGTACATCATGATTATAAATCCCAGTTCCTTATTTTTCTTTTCATTGGATATTTGGAGATTGTATAGAAAACGTGAAAAATTATCTGTGGTCTATTTTTAAACCAGAAGCAACTAACTGTACTAAGAGAAAACTCTGAATACTAATTTCAATTGGAAGTTGGCCCTGCCTAATTAGGAGAATTTTTCTGAGGTTTGAAACTTTTCTTCCAATTTATGCTGTAAATAAGGGCTTCCTAGGCTGCTCAGTGGTAAAGAATTCACCTACCAATGCAGGAGATATGGGTTCAATCCTTGGGTTGGGAAAATCTCCTGGAGAAGGAAATGGCAACATACTCTAGTATCGCCTGTGAAATCCCATGTACAGAGGAACCTGGTGGGGCACAGTCCATGGGGTTGCAGAGTCAGACATGACTGAGTGCATATGCACACACACACACACACACACACAGACACACACACAGACACACAGACACACACACACACACACNAGAGAGGGCCACAGAGAGAGGGCCACACGGAGAGGACAAAGTATCCCGCATACTGCCCTAACTCAGCACCATTCAGACACAGTGCACTCACATGCGTGCACATGCACACACACACACACACACACACAGACACACACACACACACACACACACACACACACACACACACACACACGCTGGAATAGGAAGAGCTAGGATTTTTATTAAAATTTCTGCTGTTCGCTTGTTGAAACAAATTTATACAAATGCAACATTATGCAGGTAGTATTGATCTGAAACTTTAAGTTCTGATTTGATCCAGTTCTAATAAATGCAGTCCAAAGGTCATTCATTAAGAGGTCTTCCCTAAAGCTTTTTAAGTTTATGTCTTCACTTCTAAAGAACAGATTTATTAAACTAGATTAAAATTGTGGGTCAGATTATAGTCTAGAAACTACAGCATCTTAAATATTTCATATCACTATTTTATTTAAGGTCCTTATATAAGTTCTTTGTATTTTGGGAAAGATAGGTTACAAAATTTACATCAAATATATGGCACTTTGAATATACTGTGTGGGTTAATACTTGTCCATTAATATTGACAAATATAATAAAAACTAAAAAAGAATATTATTATTATTATAGTTTAAGATTTGCTAAAAAAAGATATGAAGCATCAGACTTGTGATATACGCTTAATGAAACAAAATATTCTGGATAACAGATCTGAGGAAGAATTAATGAACACTGACTAAATACTGTTACCATTGCTTCTACTTTCTGTGACATCTATATTCATCAATATATTTGATACTTCTGGTTTCCTACTCCACAGCTATTTTCATCTTTTAAACTAGTAACAGATTCCTGGCTTTTCCAGGGAACAATGTGCTCACATAAAATACCATGTTTCTCATTTTCTCATAGCTGCTGTTGTTCAGTCACCCAATCATGTCTGACTCTTTGAAACTCCATGGACTGCAGCACATCAGGCCTCCCATCCCTTACTATCTTCCAGAGTTTGCCCAAGTTCATGTCCTCATAGCTAGAGGTGGTCAACTACATGCTAGTAGAAGTTATTGGGAGATTCTAAGATTATTTAATAATAATAATAAAAAAACCCAAATAGGTGGCATGTTTTATTTTCCTTTTGAAAATTTCTATTTCCTGTTGCCTGGCAAGTGGTCATGATGGTTGGACCTTCATGGAGCTTCACCAGCCATTTTGGGCCTAAGCACAACCTTGGAAATGGGGCCTAGGAATGACCTTGGAAATGGGGTCCATGTGTGTTATATCATGAGAAAATACAAGGCGAGTAAAATTTAGGTAAATTTCTTGGGCCTCTTATCTTCCTCTTAGAGCATTTACTTTAAAAATCTTTCAATTATAAATTCTTTTCTGCCTCTTTAAATTGTAAATCTTCTTCTAGCTTCCTATCACTTTTACAACCCAGGAATGTAACTCTCAAGGATTTAGGATCTATCCATTTGAATGCAATAATCAAGAAAGATAGCTATTCTATCTCCCAGTCTCTGTAGGAGGGTAAAAACTAACTAAGCTAAAATTAGCAAGTGCAGATGGCCCGATCCCATTGACTAACCACCCACTTGATGTCCTCTAGTACTTTCTACTGCCTCATCCACCCCATGCTTAAAAACCCACTTGTCTTTTTTTTCAGCAGAATTGAAGGTCATCTCCGCTATTGGAACGGTCTTGAATAAAGTCTTCTTTGTCTATTTACCTTAACCAGTGACATTTTTCTTTGACAGTCTGGAACATATTGCTGTGCTAGAAGACCTCATCTTTGCAGAGGAATGCTAGTTAATAGAGAAGGAATAATAGAATGAAAAAGGGGCTTCTCAGGTGGTACTAGAGGTAAAGAATCTGCCTGCTGATGCAGGAGACACAAAAGTTTGATCCCTGGTTTGGGGAGATCCCCTGGAGTAAGAAATGGCAACTACTCCAGTTTTCTTGCCTGGAAAATTCCATTAACAAAGAAGCCTGTGTGGAGTTGAAACTAGTTGGACATGACTGAGTGGGCACACACACACATAGTAGAATTAAGACAATTACCGTGTGCTGCCCCTCAGTGTAATAACTATTCAGCCAACGACCATCCAAAGATGCTGTAGCCATTAGGTAAAAAGTTGTAGGGGAATAAGATATATCAGCATGGTACCAAACGAACACTATTCAGATCACTTCAATTGCAAAGGAACAAGATATTAATATGAAAACAGAGATATCTGGCTGTCACCAATTTAACTAAATGGGCTCCTGTAGCATCACAAATAAGAAGCAACCTGATATTATGTGGCTCCTGGTGTGATTTAATATGAAATACACAACATCACCTTTGACATTTCCTTGCCAAAAATATTTTGTTGAATCCAACCAAGTCTCTAGACCTAGGTACAAGTTTATAGGAAGCCACTATTTTTTTTTTTTAAGTGAAAAGGTAGAAGGTCTCAGACAGAAAACATTTTCCTCTGATCTTCACAATTAGAGCCTAGATAGAAGGCTGGCCTGGGTTCTTTGTGCTACTTGGAATTGCTGTCTCTAGCTGGTAAAACTGTAGACTTGTTTTTATGTGACACAGGAATAAATGTCTATAAGACACTGTATTTTGAAGTTTCTATTATATGACATGGACATGGATATTAACTGAAAGTTCAGAAATCTGAGTAATAATTTATTTAAATCAGCAGAAATCATAATAACATTCTTTGCCACACTGACCAAACCTTTGTCTCTGTATAAATAAAGCAAAGCCACAGAAAGAATGAAGTCAGTTGATAAAAGCTACTTATACACATTTAAAGTAGAACAGTCCAAAAATAGTGCAGGTTCGTATACTGATCAAATAATCAAAAAACCTAAGTAGCATCACTCAGAAATAAAGTATGATGAATAATAATTAGGTAAATAATTAGGTAAATATACTTGAAAACATAAAATTCTGAAAGAAGCAAAAAAAAAAAATCTTTAGTTCAACCTTCTCTTCCTACAAATGTGAGACAATTTCTAGGAAGTAGAGTAACTTCCCCAAGATTTAGCTTGTTAGCCACACAGTTGGGACTAAAACTCAAGCCTTTGCATTCTCACCACCATTCTCTTTCCACTGCCAGGTGTAAACAAGGAAAGAAATGAACAAGTCCTCAAAGAGAAGAATCCACTTCAGAAGGTCCACTGAAATTATAAAAAGGAATCCTAAATCAGGAGAATTTCTCTAGGCTTACATGGCCCTTGAATGGGATTTGAAAAGATAGTACATTCAAATAATAGTACATTCAACATTTCATCAGAATAATACAAATACAAAGTTTCCATTGCATGCAAAGATGGGCTCAATAAAGAACAGAAATGGTATGGACCTAACAGAAGTAGAGGATATTAAGAAAAGTTGGCAAGAATATGCAGAAGAACAGATCTTCATGACCCAGATAATCATGATGGTGTGATCACATACCTGGAGCCTGACATCCTGGATTGTGAAATCAAGTGAGCCTTAGGAAGTATCACTATGAACAAAGCTGATGGAGGTGATGGAATTCCAGTTGAGTTATTTCAAATCCTAAAAGTTGATGCTGTAAAAGTGCTTCACTCAATATGCCAGCACATTTGGAAAACTCTAGCAGTGGCCACAGGACTGGAAAAGGTCAGTTTTCATTCCAATCCCAAAGAAAGGCAATGGCAAAGAATGCTCAAACTACCTCACAATTGCACTCATCTCACATGCTAGTAAAGTAATGCTCAAAATTCTCCAAGCCAGGCTTCAACAATATGTGAACCATAAACTTCCAGATGTTCAAGCTGGTTTTAGAAAAGGCAGAGGAACAAGAGATCAAATTGCCAACATCAGCTGGATCATGGAAAAAGCAAAAGGGTTCCAGAAAAACATCCATTTCTGCTTTATTGAGTATGCCAAAGCCTTTGACTGTGTGGCTCACAATAAACTATGGAAAATTCTGAAAGAGATGGGAATACCAGACCACCTAACCTGCCTCTTGAGAAATCTGTATGCAGGTCAGGAAGCAGCAGTTAGAACTGGACATGGAACAACAGACTGGTTCCAAATAGGAAAAGGTGTACATCAAGGCTGTATATAGTCACTCTGCTTATTTAACTTATATGCAGAGTACATCATGAGAAATGCTGGGCTTGATGAAGCACAAGCTGGAACCAAGATTGCCGGGAGAAATATCAACAATCTCAGATATGCAGATGACACCACCCTTATGGCAGAAAGTGAAGAAGAACTAAAGAACCTCTTGATGAAAGTGAAAGAGAGAGTGAAAAAGTTGACTTAAAACTCAACATTCAGAAAACGAAGATCATGGCATCCGATCCCATCACTCCATGTGAAATAGATGGGGCAACAGTGGAAACAGTGTCAGACTTTATTTTGGGGGGCTCCAAAATCACTGCAGATGGTGATTGCAACCATGAAATGAAAAGACGCTTACTCCTTGGAAGGAAAGTTATGACCAATCTAGATAGCATATTGAAAAGGAGAGACATTACTTTGCCAACAAATGTCCATCTTGTTAAGGCTATGGTTTTTCCAGTGGTCATGTATGGATGTTAGAGTTGGACTATAAGAAAGCTGAGGGCTGAAGAATTGATGCGTTTGAACTATGGTGTTGGAAAAGACTCTTGAGAGTCCCTTGGACTGCAAGGAGATCCAACCAGTCCATCCTAAAGGAGATCAGTCCTGGGTGTTCATTGGTAGAACTGATGTTGAAGCTGAAACTCCAAATTTTGGCCACCTGATGCGAAGAGCTGACTCATTTGAAAAGTCCTTGATTCTGGGAAAGATTCAAGGCGGGAGGAGAAGGGGATGACAGAGGATGAGATGGTTGGATGGCATCACCGACTCAATGGACATTAGTTTGAGTGAACTCCGGAAGTTGGCGATGGACAGAGAGGCTTGGCATGTTGCAGTCCATGGAGTCACAAAGAGTCAGACAAGACTAAGTGACTGAACTGAATTGCAAGTTTCTATCACTTTTCAAGAAAGGATGAATACATTCATTGCTGTTGTAGCAGCATAAAAACACATCCCCCAAATGTTAGAATAAACAGCTGTTCTATTTTGACCAAAGGAAAAATTGGCAATAAATGATCAGTTTTAAGGGCAAATAGATATTTGATGATAAATCTACCAATGATCACTTTCTTCTAATTTATTTTTGGGAACAAAATTCTCAGTCAAACCTTACAAACTTGCTACTCAAATTCCTCTAAGACTCTTCTGCCTTTCTTTCCCTGCTTTGGCCCAATTTCAAGGTTTTAGTGCAGGTATTAATATAAGATCTCCTCAATGGTATACTTATTGTTATGGGTTTGTCAAGAATTTATGATTTGGGATAAGGTCTATTTTGAAATAGATATGGCAATAAAAATCAATCACAGGTAGAGTGACCTGAAAACCTTCATTATGTACCAGCTATTTGTACAGCACATGGAAAGTTCTCTACAATCATTTACACTAGCCCTTCCTCATAGTGATTTTGGATTGTCCTCTATAGTTGTCATTCATTATTCATTCATTTAATTCATATTCATATTCATTCACCTTTTCATTCATTTCTGTTCTTGGCTTATAAATCAAGTCCTTCACCTCTGTGAACATTTAAACATAATTGACTTAAGTCTTTCAAATTTTTACTCTGCTTCCTCAGCCTGTTTTGTTCATATTTTAGACACATAGTTCACCCTTAGCAATAGCTTTCCTACAGGTCATGCCCAGCAGCCATGGAGGCTGTCTGGGTCCCATGCTCTGATATTCTTGCATGAAATTTACCCTCCTCAGCTCACATCTGTGACAGAGCTCCCTCTTTGCTTCTAGTGCCTGGGTGTTGTTTTGTATTTTCATTGTTTTTGATTTATCCTGTCAACATCAGCTCATTCTGTCAAGATGATTGTCTTCAACCCTCTGTATTATTGTTCAGGAAAGATTTTAATTTATAACTGATAGTTCCCTATATAATTTATCTTCCAAATAACACAGAGGATTCCTAAATTTTTTTTTCCACAGCCCACGGCACGCAGAACTTCCCCAACCTGGGATTGAACCTGTGCCCCCTGCATTGGAAGAGTGGACTCTTAACTGCTGGGCCATCAAGGAAGTCCCAAGGAAAGCATTTATAAATTTTTTACCACAATTAACATAAACCAGAACAGCTCTAAAAGGAAAACAGCACATATAGTTCCTTTCTTTTTACTCTCTTATGATAGTGCACTCTAGAGGAGCTGATAGATAATACAGAAGGCAAGTAGCTATAAACTGTTTCACAGAGTGAGGCCCAAAGCAGCTTCCCTTTTTCCTTGCCCAATCCATTGTCTTGTAGTTACATCACCTTTAACCCTATATCTTCTATAAAAACCACATTTCTAGCATCTTTTAATTTTTTTCTCCTTCCAGTTATATTGAGATGTAATTGACTCTGTGTATCACAATAAACTGTGGAAAATTCTGAAAGAGATGGGCCTCTTGAGAAACCTATATGCAGATCAGGAAGCAACAGTTATAACTGGACAGAGAACAATAGACTGGTTCCAAATAGGAAAAGGAGTACGTCAAGGCTGTATATTGTCACCCTGCTTATTTAACTTATATGCAGAGTACATCTTGAGAAACGCTGGGCTNCCCTTGGACTGCAAGGAGATCCAACCAGTCCATCCTAAAGGAGATCAGTCCTGGGTGTTCATTGGAAGGACTGAGGCTGGAATTTCAATTCTTTGGCCACCTCATGCAAAGAGTTGACTCATTGGGAAAGACTCTGATGCTGGGAGAGACTGAAGGTAGGAGGAGAAGGGGACGACAGAGGATGAGATGGCTGAATGGCATTACTGTCTCCATGCACATGAGTTTGGGTGAACTCCGGCAGTTGGTGATGGACAGGGAGGCCTGGCGTGCTGCGATTCATGGGGTTGCAAAGAGTTGGACACGACTGAGCGACTGAACTGAACTGAATTGACAGGCAGCACTGTGTAAGTTTAAGGTGTAGAGTATAATGACCTGACTTACATCCGTTATGAAATGATGACCACAGTACGTTCAGTGAACATCCATCACTTCATATAGGTATGACGCTAAAGAATTAGAAAAAATTTTTTTTCTTATGGTGAGAATTCTTAGGATTTACTCTTTTAACACCTTTCTCATAACAAATGGTTATGTTAATATTTATCATGTTGTACTTTATATTCTCTAGTATTTATATGTCTTAAACTGAGTTTGCACTTTTTGACTGCCTTCATCTAAAGTCCCCTCCTCTCACACGTTTCTTAAAATTGGGGTTAAAAAAATTCATTATTTCAAATAATCTGCCATGAGAATGCTGCCTTATACAAGCATGTACATTAACTTTAATGTACATTAACTCCTTAGTATTACATGTTTAACTGTGTATAATTCTGTAACATTTCCTTTTAATTATTAAGAGCTCTGTGGTGAAACAGAGATTTTAATTTTAATTTTCTTGTTGCTTATAAGAGAGAGGGAATAGATGTATTTTGAGATGTATTGATAGCTATGTTCATATGTTCTCATTCTGTTACACTAAGGAAAAATAGT
The DNA here is from genome assembly GCA_006410735.1 of Raphicerus campestris. NCBI lineage: Eukaryota > Metazoa > Chordata > Mammalia > Artiodactyla > Bovidae > Raphicerus > Raphicerus campestris. The sequence goes on from SJYW01027879.1 coordinate 172,961, forward strand.
TGCTATTCCAACAGAGATGAGCATCAGAGCTTCATAAAAGATAATGGTTATCAAACGTGTCTTTTGTGTTCTTGCTCTGCACTTGATGTCCAAGCTACTGATCACCAAAGGGATAAATACTGAGGATTTAAAGCTGAGAAACATTACCAGAGAACAAAGTTAGAAATAATTTCTCAAGATTAGTCATTGTTCACTGTTTTCCACATGGTATGTTTTTAACTGTCTGTGGGGGCTTTAGGATGTGTCCTCAGAATGCTGAGGTTTACAGAATTATATTTATTACATGCATTTACATGTATTGTGCTATAGGTGGTAACCTTAAGGATTAAATTAATGTCATAAAAAATCTTAAACCTTGACCTCTTTTATGAAAAACTTCTCCTGAATCAGCAAAGCAAATTTTTTGCTAACTCAAAAGGAATACTATTGCTTAGTGAAATAAACATGATATATAGAAGGTGAAGTTGAAAAGAAATGAAAAAGATATCCTACATACATTTTGAAAAAAATTATATGCGCATTTTAGTTAAAGGTATATGCAAAAACTTGCAAAATTTAATTTAAAATATTTTATAATTTAATTTTAAGTTATATTAACTTGCATGCAAAGATTTCCTAAATGATTATTCCGTAGCGTTTTAAGATAGAATATGGAATGTCTGGAAGCTTAAGGTTTAGAATCAGAGAGACCTAAATTTGCATTCTTGCAAATTCTCTCCTTAAACCCCAGTCTCATCAATCAAACCAAAATATAATAGTACTAGCCTTGTGTGATTAGGGTTAGGGTTTTTCTTGTAAATTAAAAGTTTGCAAAGTTCTTGCCACAGGGCTTGGCACACAGGTAGAACTCAAGAATACAACACACTGTTATTATTATTATTATTACCATCATTATTATCATTAGTGTTGCATGTAGGCTTCCCAGGTGTCCCAGTTGTAAAGAATCAGACTCCAATGCAGGAGACACAATACACACAGATTCTATCCCTGAGCCTGGAATATTTCCTGGAGTAGGAAATGGCAACCCACTCCAGTATTCTTGCCTGGAAAATCCAATGGGCAGAGGAACCTGGCAGACCACATTATGGGATCACAGAGAATCAGACAAGACTGAATGACTGAGGACAAAGACAAGCACAAATGTTGCATGCATTATCATGCATTATCTACTATTCTGAGAGATTGTTCCAGTGCAGAAAGTCACAGTGCTACAAAGTCCTCAGCCATTATAACTGTGAAAAACTATATCTGAAGTCATATTATGTCTTTTTCTTAACATTTAATGACTTCTAACAATGGACAGGGAGGCCTGGCATTCATGGAGTCACAAGAATGCTGCGATTCATGGAGTCACAAAGAGTCAGACATGACTGAGCGACTGAACTCAGGTGAACTGAACAATGTCCTCAATGTTGTGGGGCTACCATCCTTTTCTAGAGGTTTGATTTTTACTTTAGTAAAAGCCATTCACTGTATAATGACTTTACAGTGAATGTCATGGTCTGTTTTTTCCCTCTGATCAAGAAATCCATGAGTACTTCCATCTTTCATTTCCATATATGATTTGTCCTCCATATTCCAAGGTTCTGCATCTATAGATTCAAGCTAAAGATGGGAAATATTTTTTAAAAATTCCAAAAAGTTCCAAAAACAAAACTTGAATTTGTCACATGCAGACAATTATTTGCATGGCATTTGCATTGTATTAGGTATTATAAGTAATCTAGAGATGATTTAAAATATAGAAGAGGAAGTGCAAAGGTTATATGTAAATACAGTGTTCATTTATATATAAATATTAATACAAGAGCTTGCTTGAATTTTGATATCTGAGGGAATCTGGAACTAGCCCTTCTGCAGTTACTGAGGAACAATTGTATTCTGTTTAGTACATTTGGAAATGTCAAGAGTCAAGAGATTTATGTAGTCAAGCAGCATCGATGTGAGAAAAATCAACTTGTCAAAATTTTATTTCAAACACTTTGGAAAAAAGTCTTCAAGTGAAAGGTGCTATATAAGTGCTGACTTTTAGGCCATGTGATACTGAAGAATTAAATGTGAATGTTACCTCTATGGACAGGGATCAGAACTTTATGCAAATAGCAATATTTTAGCAATAGGAATATTAAAAGTAAATAAGGAAGCAAAAAATATTACAGTTTAATAGATTTTTTTTGAGGGAGGGCAGATTGCCATGTTATAACTTTTCTGCTGGAATGTTGCAAGGGCTTTCCAGTGTTTGTACTAACTCAATCCTAAACAGTTCTCTAGTCAGAATGGCCGATTGTGACAAATTGTGCTCAGTTACATGACTACTTGCTACTAGAGACTGAGGTAACTTGGATTTGCTATTGGAAGTCAGGGCAAGTGCTTGGCAACCCAGACTGTTTTCAGATTTTTGAAGAACTGCAAATGGGCTTATTTTTTGCTACATTTTATGGACTCTCTCTCTTCACACATATATATGTATATATATATAATTGTATGCTCAAAGAACAATAAAAATAATGCACATAAGGATGTCATTAATTTCAATATGAGTTTAGATGGTCTGAAAATTGATGTTTACTAATCAATGCAGTGGCACCCCAGGAAACTTGTCATGAAACTGATACCAGTGAGTAAACCTAATATCTGAATGGTCTAGTGGTTTTCCCTACTTTCTTCAATTTAAGTCTGAATTTTGCAATAAAGAGTCCATGATCTGAGCCACAGTCAGTTCCTGGTTTTGTTTTTTCTGACTGTATCGAGCCTGTCCAACTTTTGCTACAAAAAATACAATCAATCTGATTTCTGTATTGACCATCTGGTGATGTCCACGTGTAGAGGCATCTCTTGTGTTGTTGGAAGAGGGCGCTTGCTATGACCAAAGCAAAACTTAGCTAGCCTTTCCCCTGCTTCATTTTGTACTCCAAGGCCAAACTTGCCTGTTACTGCTGTTACGCTTCACTCTTACTTTTACATTCCAGTCTGCAGTGATGAAAAGGACATCTTTTTTTGTTGTTAGTTCTAGAATGTCTTATAGGTCATCACAGAACTGTTCACCTTCAGCTTCTTTGGCATTAGTGCTTGGGGCATAGACTTGGATTACTGTGATATTGAATGATTTGCCTTGGAAACAGAGATCATTCTGTCATTTTTGAGACTGCATCCAAGTACTGCATTTCAGACTCTTTTGTTGACTATGATGGCTACTCCATTTCTTCTAAGGGATTCTTGCCTACAGTAGTAGATATAATGGCCATCTGACTTAAATTCACCCATTCCAGTCCATTTTAGTTCACTGATTCCCAAAATGTCATTGTTCACTCTTGCCATCTCCTGTTTGACCACTTCCAATTTGCCTTGATTCATGGACCTAACATTCAGGTTCCTATGCAATATTGCTCTTTACAGCATCAAACCTTGCTTCTATCACCAGTCCAATCTACAACTGGGTGTTGTTTTTGCTTTGGTTGCATCCTTTCATTCTTTCTGGAGTTATTTCTCCACTGGTCATCAGTAGCATATTGGGCACCTATTGACCTGTAGAGTTCAAATTTCAGTGTCCTATCTTTTTGCCTTTTCATACTGTTCATGGAGTTCTCAAGGCAATAATACTGAAATTGTTTGCCATTCCGTTCTCCAGTGGACCAGGTTTTGTCAGAACTCTCCCCCATGACCTGTCTGTCTTAGGTTGCCCTACATGGCATGGGTCATAGTTTCATTGAGTTAGACAAGGCTGTGATCCATGTGATCAGTTTGGTTAGTTTTCTGTGGTTGCAAATATCATTCTGTCTGCTCTCTGAAGGATAAGGATAAGAGATTTGTGGAAGCTTCTTGATGGGAGAGACTGACTATGAAGGAATCTGGGTCTTGCTCTGATGGGTGGGGCCATACTCAGTAATTCTTTAAGAAATTTTCTTTTGCTGGGCAGAGCTGTGTTCCCTCCTTATAGTTTGACCTGAGGCCAAACTATGGCAGGGGTAATGGCTGTAGTGACGAACTCTTTCAAAACGACTTATGCCAGCCTGCCACAGCTCCCAGGACTGTTGTTCAGTGCCCTAGATCCCGCAGCAGGGCACTGTCAACCCACGCCTCTGCCAGAGATCCTGGACATTCACAGACAAGTCTGGCTCAGTCTCTTGTGGTGCCACTGATCCTTTCTCCTGGGTCCTGGTGCACACAAGATTTTGTTTGTGTCCGTCAAGAGTATGTTTCCCCAGTCCTGTGGAAGTTCTGTAATAAAATCCCACTGGTCTTCAAAGTCAAATTCCCATGTGTTCTCAGTCCCTTTCCAGATCCCCAGGCTGGGAAATCTACTGTGGGTCCTAGAACTTTTGTAAGAGTGTGAGAACTTCTTTGGTATAATTGTTTTCCAGCTTATGGGTCATCTGCTCCGTGACTCTATGGTGGGGCTAAAGGCAACCTCCTGCAAGATGACTTATGATGTGTGCCATGCCTCCCAGGTCTGCTACAGCCAGAACCCCTGTTCCCGTGGCAGGACACTGCAGGAGACACACAAACACTCAAAGCAGGTCTGACTCAGTCTCTGTGGGGTCATGTTATTGCAAAATTCAGACTTAAAGAAAGTAGGGAAAACGACTAGATCATTCAGGTATGATCTAAATAAAATCTTTTACAATTATACAGTGGAAGGGACAAATAGATTCAAGGGATTAGATCTGATAGACAAAGTGCCTGAAGAGCTATGGATAGAGGTTCATAACATTGTACAGGAGGCAGTGATCAAAACTATCTCCAAGAAAAAGAAAGGAATATTCACTGGAAACAGTGATGGTGTGCCGGCGTCCAGCCCTGGTGGATCCAGGGTGATTCGAAGGGGAGAAGGATAGGCGAGGAAAAACTTATTACTCATTTAATTAGAAATATAAGATTATATTAGGAAGAAATAGTGTAGTAGGAAAATGAAGTGGAGAAAAGAGGCTAAATAACTTGGTTTATGTGGAAAACCAATAAAACTTTGAGACAAGAAGTTTGCACCATCTACGTTAGGCCACCGGCGTCCCTTTGAGTATCAGAGGGTGCCCCGCCTTGGGCTCCCTCTCTTACAGATCTTAGAAGCCAGGGCAAGTAAGTAGATATGGCAAGCCTCCATGCCTCAGGTGGGAATTCAGCCTGAAATTAGAGTAAAGAAGAGACACAGGGGAAACCAGTCCCTCCAATGACTGGCCTGGCCTCTATTGTCTAGAAAGGCCTTTTATACCTTTTTGATTGTACATAGAGATCAATGGGTAATACAAAATTATGCAGCGTTAGCAGCCCAGACTCTTATCAAAACCAAGCTTTCTCTCTGCATACCTAATTATATACACAAGTCTTAGGTGATTTACATCATCTTCTG
>SJYW01027879.1:182888-226137 GCA_006410735.1 Raphicerus campestris
GGCCTCTATTGTCTAGAAAGGCCTTTTATACCTTTTTGATTGTACATAGAGATCAATGGGTAATACAAAATTATGCAGCGTTAGCAGCCCAGACTCTTATCAAAACCAAGCTTTCTCTCTGCATACCTAATTATATACACAAGTCTTAGGTGATTTACATCATCTTCTGACCAAAGGGCCAATTAACATTTTACAGCCCTTTTCTGATAAAGGTTTGTTGACCAGAAGACTTATTTGTGTTGATCTTCCCAAAGTCTGGTGCCACTCTCAGAAAGTACTAAATAAAGTTACATTCTTACATAGCAAAGATACAGCAACTTATAACAAGTAAAAGGAGTACAGTGATTTATAACAAAAGAAAAGCAATTCACTCAAAAGTCTAGTGTTGCTAACATCAAAACTACTATATACCTTTTTCCATATCCTGATTACATTGATTAATATCCTCCCAGGTGCCTAAAATATAAAGAATATGGAGGCCTGGCAGCAATCATTGAGTCAACAGTGAAAACCCATCACCAATATGATTTTTAGCTCTTTAGAAAAGGCTCTGTATCTTTAAGATGCTTTAAGCTTTGTGTCTCTCAAGCTGTAAAAAGTCCAGGGGAACCTGTTAGGCAAGCTAGAGTTATCAGAGGGGGGTTGAACTGAAACATCCCTTTCAAATGCAGAAGACTAAAGCCCTGAGTTAACTTTTTCCAGAGTGTGTCAGAAGAGTGGAAAAGCACAGTACAATAAGGCAGGCAGATTCTTATTTTTGGGGTGCACGCTCAGGAAATACCAGGGGGAAACCCTGAGGCTTGACGCCTAGCCCATCAGACCTCTGCTGCATGACCTTGTCACGGGTGAGATTCCTCACGCTGGCTCCCAGCAATGCTGGAGCTGAAGCTCTAATACTTTGGCTACCTGATGGGAATAACTGATTCCTTAGGAAAGACCCAGATGCTGGGAAAGATTGAAGGTAGGAGGGGAAGGTTATGACAGGATGAGATGATTGGATGGCATCACCAACTCGATGGATTTGAGTTTGAGCAAGTTCTAGGTGTTGGAGATGGACAGGGAAGTCTGGTGTGCTGCAGTCCACAGGGTCACAAAGAGTTGGACATGACTGGGCTAATGAAACTTAATATTTAAAACCCACTCCCCTTGGAGCACTGGTTCCTCTTATTTTATTTGGTCAAAATTTGATGTGATCTTTCTCTACAATAAAAATTGAATATACGGCCATAATATTTAAATTTTTGACATGCTTACTTTTGAGGGTAATTTCTAGGTATAATGATGGAGTCACAGCTGAAACAGTGTTTTCATCTGGGCTGACTGTACTTTAAGTGGCTGGGAAGAAGAATTACAATGTTCCCTTCGGCTGTAGGACAATAGACTTGGTTAGAATTAGTGTACTTCCCCTGGAGAAGCTGAGTTGAGAGGACACAGCAGGAGAGCTGAAGAGGCAAATGAATCATTCCCAAATATGAGCAGTGTGACAGAATGTTCTTAAATTGCACACCTTTTCGTCTTTAGAAGAAATGCTTTTTGGTTTACGTGTGTGTGTTTGTCTTAAATGATCTTTGAAAAGAGGTTTTGTTACAGCACCAGCTGATTGTTCATAGTATTGTTAGACCTCGCGGCCTTTTCTCAGGATCTGTCGCTCCCAAGACCACAGTGACTCGAATTTGATGCAATAGGCAAGAGGATTTATTAGGCCGGTGCGCCGGGATTCAGTCTCCTCAGGAGGAGTGAACCCCGAACACTTGTCGCGAGGGATTTTTATACCGAAAAATCACAGGCAGGTGGGAGTGGGGTCAGGATGTTGGGAACAATGTGATAGGGGGCCATAGGCAGGTGCAGGTGGGATGAGGACGTTTGATTGGTGGGATAGGTCTGCAGGTAATTAAGTTGAAACGGCTGGCTGACCACTCTGCGGTGGTTGGCCAGTCCTTAGAAGAACAATTACCCGGAAGAGTCTGACAGAAAATACATCGTTGAGAGGGGGTCTCTTTGCAAGGCCAGGAAACTAGGTTATAAGTCATCAGTTAAGAATTAATAGAAAAACTCACCACACTACTATAGTGGGGCTTTGTCAAGGATCAGGAGGCTCTGAGTTACCAGATAAGGGGAAAACTATTTTCCATGAGGCATGGCCTGCCTCCGGGGTTTTAACACAAAGGAGACTTAAAATTTTAACCTAGGTTCTTCAGTATCTCAGCAAGATTGTTCGTTGTCTAGTCACTAAGTTGATCCCAACTCTTTGCAACCCCATGGACTGCAGCATGCCAAGCTTCCCTGTCCTTCACTATCTCCTGGAGTTTGCTCAAACTCATGTCTATTGAGTTGATGAGGCCATCCAACTTTTTCATATCCTTTCTGTTGGTCCGGAATTTCCAGTTATTAATGTTGAGGAGGGCAAATATAATCTTTGATTCCAAATGCAAAATGGTTAATTTTTGAATGTATAGCTCTTTCCCTTAATGTTTTGTTTGTGTGGGAATGATGTTGGAAGCTATACAACTCAATTATAAACCTGGACCCAACCTACCACCTGGCTTCTGGAGGAAGGAGGGAAGTAGGGTGAGGACAAGCAGTGCTCTCTCTCTGCAAGTTCTTGGGGATGAATATTTTCTCACTGTACCACAACCAAAAAACCAAGTTTAAATGAGTTGGATGGGCTGTTTGATTTATTACCTCTGTCTCTGCCAACAGATTTGTTTTTCTATGTAGCTTAAATGAGGTAGACTTGGAGGCAGGATCCATTTAGTATGAAGTCCGTCCAACTTTTGTTAGCTCTGAGAAAGAAGCCATTGTCTGGCTCTGTTCCTTTAGCTTTCTACAGATTTACAGACCAGATTTTGTGATGCTTCTTTTCCTTCCCAGGTTTGAGATTTGAAATTTCTGGACCTAAAGATTATTTCTTCTTTACATAATCCTCTGTTATTTCTTAATGCTTTTTATAGCAAAGGTGTTTAAAATTATTAATTGCTGAATTTCACATTCTGTAATTAGGTTAGCTTTGTATGCTTTGTCAATATGTAACCACCTTATTTAATTTGATTTGGATTTTTTCCTCAGTTAAAATAATTTTGGCTTATTTTAAAAGTTTTATTGGGCTTCCCTGGTAACTCAGACAGTAAAGAATCTGCCTGCAATGCTAGGAATCCAGGTTCAATCCTTGGCTTGGGACAATCCCCTTGAGGAGGAAATGGCAACCCACTCCAATATTCTTGCCTGGAGAATGCATGGACAGAGGAACCTGGTGGGCTACAGTTCATGAGGTCATGAAGAATCAGACACAACTGAGTGACTAACACACACTTGCACTATGACTGAATTTACAGGTTTGTGGACTTTCTATAAATGACTCCTTATTGTTTAGATTCTGTCTTTGTAAAACAAATATTTACTGAATGCCACCCTGGGCCAGGTACTTTTCTGTAAACTAGAAATAAATCAATGAGCAAACTCAATTCCCTACTCTCTTGAAGCATATAGTCTAGCGGGAAAAATAAAATAAAATAAACAAGTAAAAATTAAGTATATATGTTTATACCAAGGTAAACATAAAGGCTGTAAAGATAAATAAAGCAAAGTAAAAGGATGGTGAGTTAGTTGTGTACGGATCAAGTAAGCCTATCTCGGGTTGCTTGGTCACTGAAGATCTTTCTAAGGGGCTATTTGAGCGGAAGAGCTGGTGTCATCTTTGTTAGCAAATACAAACTTCCTCTCCCTTCACGAATCATTTCTTTATCACGTGGAGTCATTTTCCCAGGAGAGCAGCTGGCATGCTACGGTTGTTGTTCAGTCACCCAGCTGTGCTTGACTCTGCAACCCCATGGCCTGCAGCGATGCAGTTGGCATGCGTTACTTTAAAAAACCAGTCCAGCAACCAAATCCCCCAAACTAAAAAACCCAAACAAACAACACCACAGATATGCAAGGTTTCCTTAGTATGTGGAGGGGAAACTCTAAACACCTCATCCAGGGCATGAGGTGCTTCATAATCTGGCACCTGCTTCACTGTCAGCCTCATCGTTCACCCTTTCCCAACATGGAACTTCCACGTCAAACACATGGATTTATTTCTTGTGTATAAATCCTCTCTATTCTTTCCTCTGGCATTTCATCTTCCTGCTGGAAGTGTCTTCCTTTCCACTTTTTCAAGATACTTTTTTTTAAAATTTTTACTTTATTTTGCTTTACAATACTGTATTGGTTTTGCCATACATTGACATGGTTCAGCCACGGGTGTACATGAGTTCCCAGTCCTGAACCCCTCTCCCACCTCCCACCCCATATCATCTCTCTGGATCATCCCCGTGCACCAGCCCCAAGCATCCTGTATCCTGCATCAATCATAGACTGGTGACTCATTTCTTACATGATAGTATACATGTTTCAATGCCAATCTGTCAAATCATCCCACCCTCTCCCTCTCCCACAGAGTCCCAAAGTCCATTCTATACATCTGTGTCTCTTTTGCTGTCTCGCATATAGGGTTATCATTACCATCTTTCTAAATTCCATATATATATGTGTTAGTATGCTGTATTGGTGTTTTTCTTTCTGGCTTACTTCACTCTGTATAATAGAGTCCAGTTTCACCCACCTCGTTAGAACTGATTCAAATGTATTCTTTTTAGTGGCTGAGTAATACTCCATTGTGTATATGNGGTTGGCCAGTCCTTAGAAGAACAATTACCCGGAAGAGTCTGACAGAAAATACATCGTTGAGAGGGGGTCTCTTTGCAAGGCCAGGAAACTAGGTTATAAGTCATCAGTTAAGAATTAATAGAAAAACTCACCACACTACTATAGTGGGGCTTTGTCAAGGATCAGGAGGCTCTGAGTCACCAGATAAAGGGAAAACTATTTTCCATGAGGCATGGCCTGCCTCCGGGGTTTTAACACAAAGGAGACTTAAAATTTTAACCTAGGTTCTTCAGTATCTCAGCAAGATTGTTCGTTGTCTAGTCACTAAGTTGATCCCAACTCTTTGCAACCCCATGGACTGCAGCATGCCAAGCTTCCCTGTCCTTCACTATCTCCTGGAGTTTGCTCAAACTCATGTCTATTGAGTTGATGAGGCCATCCAACTTTTTCATATCCTTTCTGTTGGTCCGGAATTTCCAGTTATTAATGTTGAGGAGGGCAAATATAATCTTTGATTCCAAATGCAAAATGGTTAATTTTTGAATGTATAGCTCTTTCCCTTAATGTTTTGTTTGTGTGGGAATGATGTTGGAAGCTATACAACTCAATTATAAACCTGGACCCAACCTACCACCTGGCTTCTGGAGGAAGGAGGGAAGTAGGGTGAGGACAAGCAGTGCTCTCTCTCTGCAAGTTCTTGGGGATGAATATTTTCTCACTGTACCACAACCAAAAAACCAAGTTTAAATGAGTTGGATGGGCTGTTTGATTTATTACCTCTGTCTTTGCCAACAGATTTGTTTTTCTATGTAGCTTAAATGAGGTAGACTTGGAGGCAGGATCCATTTAGTATGAAGTCCGTCCAACTTTTGTTAGCTCTGAGAAAGAAGCCATTGTCTGGCTCTGTTCCTTTAGCTTTCTACAGATTTACAGACCAGATTTTGTGATGCTTCTTTTCCTTCCCAGGTTTGAGATTTGAAATTTCTGGACCTAAAGATTATTTCTTCTTTACATAATCCTCTGTTATTTCTTAATGCTTTTTATAGCAAAGGTGTTTAAAATTATTAATTGCTGAATTTCACATTCTGTAATTAGGTTAGCTTTGTATGCTTTGTCAATATGTAACCACCTTATTTAATTTGATTTGGATTTTTTCCTCAGTTAAAATAATTTTGGCTTATTTTAAAAGTTTTATTGGGCTTCCCTGGTAACTCAGACAGTAAAGAATCTGCCTGCAATGCTAGGAATCCAGGTTCAATCCTTGGCTTGGGACAATCCCCTTGAGGAGGAAATGGCAACCCACTCCAATATTCTTGCCTGGAGAATGCATGGACAGAGGAACCTGGTGGGCTACAGTTCATGAGGTCATGAAGAATCAGACACGACTGAGTGACTAACACACACTTGCACTATGACTGAATTTACAGGTTTGTGGACTTTCTATAAATGACTCCTTATTGTTTAGATTCTGTCTTTGTAAAACAAATATTTACTGAATGCCACCCTGGGCCAGGTACTTTTCTGTAAACTAGAAATAAATCAATGAGCAAACTCAATTCCCTACTCTCTTGAAGCATATAGTCTAGCGGGAAAAATAAAATAAAATAAACAAGTAAAAATTAAGTATATATGTTTATACCAAGGTAAACATAAAGGCTGTAAAGATAAATAAAGCAAAGTAAAAGGATGGTGAGTTAGTTGTGTACGGATCAAGTAAGCCTATCTCGGGTTGCTTGGTCACTGAAGATCTTTCTAAGGGGCTATTTGAGCGGAAGAGCTGGTGTCATCTTTGTTAGCAAATATAAACTTCCTCTCCCTTCACGAATCATTTCTTTATCACGTGGAGTCATTTTCCCAGGAGAGCAGCTGGCATGCTACGGTTGTTGTTCAGTCACCCAGCTGTGCTTGACTCTGCAACCCCATGGCCTGCAGCGATGCAGTTGGCATGCGTTACTTTAAAAAACCAGTCCAGCAACCAAATCCCCCAAACTAAAAAACCCAAACAAACAACACCACAGATATGCAAGGTTTCCTTAGTATGTGGAGGGGAAACTCTAAACACCTCATCCAGGGCATGAGGTGCTTCATAATCTGGCACCTGCTTCACTGTCAGCCTCATCGTTCACCCTTTCCCAACATGGAACTTCCACGTCAAACACATGGATTTATTTCTTGTGTATAAATCCTCTCTATTCTTTCCTCTGGCATTTCATCTTCCTGCTGGAAGTGTCTTCCTTTCCACTTTTTCAAGATACTTTTTTTTAAAATTTTTACTTTATTTTGCTTTACAATACTGTATTGGTTTTGCCATACATTGACATGGTTCAGCCACGGGTGTACATGAGTTCCCAGTCCTGAACCCCTCTCCCACCTCCCACCCCATATCATCTCTCTGGATCATCCCCGTGCACCAGCCCCAAGCATCCTGTATCCTGCATCAATCATAGACTGGTGATTCATTTCTTACATGATAGTATACATGTTTCAATGCCAATCTGTCAAATCATCCCACCCTCTCCCTCTCCCACAGAGTCCCAAAGTCCATTCTATACATCTGTGTCTCTTTTGCTGTCTCGCATATAGGGTTATCATTACCATCTTTCTAAATTCCATATATATATGTGTTAGTATGCTGTATTGGTGTTTTTCTTTCTGGCTTACTTCACTCTGTATAATANTCTGCAAGTTCTTGGGGATGAATATTTTCTCACTGTACCACAACCAAAAAACCAAGTTTAAATGAGTTGGATGGGCTGTTTGATTTATTACCTCTGTCTTTGCCAACAGATTTGTTTTTCTATGTAGCTTAAATGAGGTAGACTTGGAGGCAGGATCCATTTAGTATGAAGTCCGTCCAACTTTTGTTAGCTCTGAGAAAGAAGCCATTGTCTGGCTCTGTTCCTTTAGCTTTCTACAGATTTACAGACCAGATTTTGTGATGCTTCTTTTCCTTCCCAGGTTTGAGATTTGAAATTTCTGGACCTAAAGATTATTTCTTCTTTACATAATCCTCTGTTATTTCTTAATGCTTTTTATAGCAAAGGTGTTTAAAATTATTAATTGCTGAATTTCACATTCTGTAATTAGGTTAGCTTTGTATGCTTTGTCAATATGTAACCACCTTATTTAATTTGATTTGGATTTTTTCCTCAGTTAAAATAATTTTGGCTTATTTTAAAAGTTTTATTGGGCTTCCCTGGTAACTCAGACAGTAAAGAATCTGCCTGCAATGCTAGGAATCCAGGTTCAATCCTTGGCTTGGGACAATCCCCTTGAGGAGGAAATGGCAACCCACTCCAATATTCTTGCCTGGAGAATGCATGGACAGAGGAACCTGGTGGGCTACAGTTCATGAGGTCATGAAGAATCAGACACGACTGAGTGACTAACACACACTTGCACTATGACTGAATTTACAGGTTTGTGGACTTTCTATAAATGACTCCTTATTGTTTAGATTCAGTCTTTGTAAAACAAATATTTACTGAATGCCACCCTGGGCCAGGTACTTTTCTGTAAACTAGAAATAAATCAATGAGCAAACTCAATTCCCTACTCTCTTGAAGCATATAGTCTAGCGGGAAAAAGAAAATAAAATAAACAAGTAAAAATTAAGTATATATGTTTATACCAAGGTAAACATAAAGGCTGTAAAGATAAATAAAGCAAAGTAAAAGGATGGTGAGTTAGTTGTGTACGGATCAAGTAAGCCTATCTCGGGTTGCTTGGTCACTGAAGATCTTTCTAAGGGGCTATTTGAGCGGAAGAGCTGGTGTCATCTTTGTTAGCAAATACAAACTTCCTCTCCCTTCACGAATCATTTCTTTATCACGTGGAGTCATTTTCCCAGGAGAGCAGCTGGCATGCTACGGTTGTTGTTCAGTCACCCAGCTGTGCTTGACTCTGCAACCCCATGGCCTGCAGCGATGCAGTTGGCATGCGTTACTTTAAAAAACCAGTCCAGCAACCAAATCCCCCAAACTAAAAAACCCAAACAAACAACACCACAGATATGCAAGGTTTCCTTAGTATGTGGAGGGGAAACTCTAAACACCTCATCCAGGGCATGAGGTGCTTCATAATCTGGCACCTGCTTCACTGTCAGCCTCATCGTTCACCCTTTCCCAACATGGAACTTCCACGTCAAACACATGGATTTATTTCTTGTGTATAAATCCTCTCTATTCTTTCCTCTGGCATTTCATCTTCCTGCTGGAAGTGTCTTCCTTTCCACTTTTTCAAGATACTTTTTTTTAAAATTTTTACTTTATTTTGCTTTACAATACTGTATTGGTTTTGCCATACATTGACATGGTTCAGCCACGGGTGTACATGAGTTCCCAGTCCTGAACCCCTCTCCCACCTCCCACCCCATATCATCTCTCTGGATCATCCCCGTGCACCAGCCCCAAGCATCCTGTATCCTGCATCAATCATAGACTGGTGACTCATTTCTTACATGATAGTATACATGTTTCAATGCCAATCTGTCAAATCATCCCACCCTCTCCCTCTCCCACAGAGTCCCAAAGTCCATTCTATACATCTGTGTCTCTTTTGCTGTCTCGCATATAGGGTTATCATTACCATCTTTCTAAATTCCATATATATATGTGTTAGTATGCTGTATTGGTGTTTTTCTTTCTGGCTTACTTCACTCTGTATAATAGAGTCCAGTTTCACCCACCTCGTTAGAACTGATTCAAATGTATTCTTTTTAGTGGCTGAGTAATACTCCATTGTGTATATGTACCACAACGTTCTTATCCTATTTTTAAAGACTCAATTTCAAGACACTTTCTTAAATAATTATTTACTATAGCTATGAATAATGATTTATTGGGTAATTATTCTAGAGACATAAGAATTCATTCTTGTAGCTTTAGACAAATACAAAAATTTCTAAATTGTTCATAGCCTGTTTTCTTGCATTCTTAAATATGTAATAGTAAACATCATTTAATCAGCCTCAGTAATAATGGTTACTGATTTCTGTATAAACAGCATTCATATCTTTACTATTTATTTAGTAGTCATTTTGTTTATCTACATGTATACTTTCACCTTCACTCTGGTAATCAACCTGTGGCCCATCCACCCATTCATTCTTCTCAAACAATCTATCTATCTGTCCACCCATCCATCCATCCATACACCTTTCTATGCATCCATCTATATATCCCTTCATCTGCTTTTCACCCATTCATCCACTAAACCATCAATTTACCTGCACACAGACACCCTTCTTTGGATATTGTTGTTCAGTCGCTAAGTCGTGTCCAACTCTCTGTGACCCCATGAACTGCTGCATGCCAGACTTCCGGGCCCTTCACTGTCTGCCAGAGTTTGCTCAAACTCATGTCCATTGAGTCAGTGGTGCCATCCAACTATCTCATCCTCTGTCATCTTGTTTCCTCCTGCCCTCAATCTTTCCCAGCAGCAGGTCTTTTTCAGTGAGTCAGCCCTTTGCATCCAGTAGCCAAAGTACTAGAGCTTCAGCTGCAGGACAGTCCTGCCAATGAATATTTAGGGTTGATTTCCTTTAGGATTAACTGGTTTGATCTCCTTGCAGTCTAAGGGACTCTCAAAGTCTTCTCCAACACCACAGTTCAAAAGTATCAATTCTTTGGTGATCAACTATCTTTATGGTCCAACTCTCACATTCATACATGACTACTGGAAAAACCATAGCTTTGACTAGATGGACCTTTGTTGGCAAAGTTATGTTTCTGTTTTTTTAGTACACTGTCTAGGTTTATTATAGCTATTCTTTTAAGAAGCAAGTGTCCTTTAATTTCATGGCTGCAGTCACTAACTGTAGTGATTTTAGAGCCTAAGAAAATGAAATCTGACACTGTTTCCACATTTTCCCCGTCTATTTGCTATGAAGTCGTAGGACAGAATGCCATGATCTTCATTTTTTGAAAGTCAGGTTTTTCACAGTCCTCTTTCACCTTCGTTCAGAGGCTGTTTAGTTCCTCTTCTCTTATTGCCATTAAAGTGGTATCATCTGCATATCTGAGGTTATTAATATTTCTCCCTGCAATCTTGATTTCGTCTTGTGCTTTATCCAGCCCAGCATTTCTCATGATGTACTCTGCATATAAGTTAAATAAGCAGGATGACAATATACAGCCTTGACCTACTTTTTTCCCAATTTTGAACCAGTCTATTGTTTCATGTCCAGTTCTAACTGTTGCTTCTTGACTTGCATGCAGGTTTCTCAGGAGCATGTAATGTGATCTGGTATTTCCATCTCATTAAGTATATGCCACAGTTGTGCCCACATAGTCAAAGGCTTTCACATAGTCAGTGAAGCAGAAGTAGATGATTTTTTTTTTTTTTTTTTGGAATTCACTTGCTTTTTCTATGATCCAGCATTTGTTGGCAATTTGATCTCTGGTTCCTCTGCCTTTTCAAAATCCATCGTGTACATCTGGAAGTTCTTGGCTCACATGCTGCTGAAGCATAGCTTGAAGGATTTCGAGCATAATCTTGCTGGCATGTGAAATGAGTGCAATTGTGTGGTAATTTTAAGATTATTTGGAATTACCTTTCTTTGGGACTGGAATGAAAACTGACCTTTTAAAATATATCAAAAATAACATTTATATTCTTTCTCTTTAGCTATATTTTTGACCTCAATATTACAGATCATAAGCCTCTGTATGATCTCAATTTCTAATTTAGTGAAAGGTTCATGAAATACATGTTCAATAAATATTAGTAAAGGTTTACAATTCTGAGTGAAAAACATTATTGCAGTGTTTGTGAAATGACCTTCTCTAGAGTATCTGTTTGCATCTAAATGCAGGACTTAGGTGCTGTTGGTACTTAGAGGAAATAATAAAATAACATTTTCAGTTTTATGATCTGATTAGTCTCATACTAGCTGGTAGAAAACAGTGTTAGCCAATACTTCTTTATGTCTTGTTAAGTTCATTTGTGAAACAGGGATACCTTTTTTTAACTCCTCACTTCATAGGAAGATAGGGGTAAAGGATGAAAGGATATGTCTAAAATATCCACTAACTCTTTAGAATAGAATGAGCAGATGCTATATCAGCCATTCGGCCTCACAAGAAATGAGCTATCAGAAGTCAGTGACTTTCAATTTTTTTTTCTGCAAAGCCAGAAGATCTCATTTCTTGAAGAATCTCGAAGGGCAACTAGGAGTGTGAGGTGGAGTTTGAGTGTGAGGAGGCTTCTCATGGCTGCTTCAACCAGGACAGTCACACATTTGTTGAATGCATGTGTGTGTTAGTCACTCAGTTATGTCCAACTCTTTGCTACCCATGGACTGTAGTCTGCCAGGCTTCTCCATCCATGGGATTTTCCAGGCAAGAATATTGGAGTGGATTGCCATTTCCTTCTCCAGGGGATCTCCCTGGCCCAGGGACTGAACCCGGGTCTCCTGCACTGTAAGCAGATTCTACTGTCTGAGCCACCAGGGAAGTCCTTTGTTGTAGGTATGTTTCTGTAAAAGTTCATCTCTGGAGAAATGCCTCAATTTCCTCTTCTGTTAAATGGAGATATATGATAGTTCACATCTCAGAAGAGTGTTGGATTCAGTGAATTTTTGTAGATAAAAGGTTTGGATTAGTGTCTAGCATGTGGTGTCAGAAAATGGTTCACTGACATCATTATTATATTGTCATTTATACATCTTTACCTGATATCTCCTCAACTTCACATGCCTTTAGATATTTGTCTGCTCAGTGTTAGATGAGTCCTATAAGAATAAGGTAAGATTTGGGGGCTTTTTGTTCAGTGATTGTTCCTAGAGCAATATTGACATTTACTGGATACTCAATAAATAAACACTGGAGGCAATTACTGAACATAAAAGCCCCCAGATCTTACCTCATTCTTATAGGGAGTTCCTTGTAGCTCAGATGGTAAAGAATCTGCCTGCAATGCAAGAGACCCAGATTTGATCCCTGGGTTGGGAAGATCCCCTGGAGAAGGAAAAGGCAACCCACTCTAGTAGTCTTGCCTGGGGATCCCTTGGATGGAGGAGACTGGAAAGCTTCATACTATGGGGTTGCAGAGTGGGACATGACTGAGTGACTTCACTTTAATAAATATTTGTCTGAATGAATGAATCCTATTAAGTTTCCTCTCTTTTCTGGCTAGTTTTTCCTCTCTCGCTGCTCTCCTCACCTCTTCTGGTAGCCCTTTCCCTTTGTAACTTGATATTTCTATTGTGATCTAGAAATGACCCTTAAATATATTGAGCTGTTAGAAGTGTATGTCAAATAAACATCAGTAGGTCAAGAGGGAAAGCCTATGCACTTGACCATAAGCTTTATGACAACAGAGAAACTTTTTGTTAATCATTTCATGTCCAGTGCTTGGCAGAGTGCATGGCCCATAGCACAACACGTTATTATTTTTTGATGATTGCAAGAATGAATATGTCAATAAATGAAATAAATTATTTCCCTTTTAGGCTACTTAGAGTTGGGTTTTGATACTGTGTTCCCCAGAGGTATAGTTTTAAGATAGGAAGTTCCAAGTATGGAAAATACTGAAATGATAAGATATTGCTATTTTACATAATCCGCTACACGTTGTGACAAATCACTGCAGAGAAAGGTTTATGGAACCTAGAACTTGTTTCTTCATTTTAAAGTTATTAGTTATTCTAATTTCTAGCTTAGATAAAAGTTAAGTAGATTAAAATTGGGTTACAGAGTACATAAAATGTTTGCTTTCAGATCATCCTGAAAAGAAGAGAATTATAAAATGCATATGTGAATCCATCTGTTTCTGCAAATTAAGTTGATTTGTCATCTTAAAAGCAGTGTAATTGTTTCAATTTACAGCGCTCAGAGATAGTAGTCACCCTCGGGAAAGTTCTCCACTTCTCCCGGGCAGAACCCGGGAGTCTGCTAATTAGATATTTGACTCCTGAAGGCACATCCTATTTCTAAATGTGTGAGGTTGTGAGATCCCCCAAAGTACTCATTCCCTGCCTTCTTCAAGGCACCTTCAAAAAGCTGATGGGCTTTAGATCCTACAGAAATTGATGCCTCCTCAGAGCAAAGGCCCATCCCAAACATGAAATAGCATAATAAGCAATCCTGCCAAAGAGCCCAGTTCATTCCTGCTCACTTTCAGTTTCCTTCAACACTTTTCACTTAGAAGGTGATTCCTGTGTCCGTACTCATAGCAATATTTTCTAAGTTGTTGGAATCATGAGTAATGCAGCCTAATTAAAAAAATTCATAATTAAATCCAGATGGTTTCTGAAAGTTGGAGTACAATGATCACTTGTAAAACATTCAATGCATAAGTGAATTTCAGTTCTTTGATAATATTTGTCCATACATCTACTGATATCTATTGTATATGTATATTCACTGTGAAATGTAATAGTCAAGTTTATTAGTAAGAAAAATATAAGGAACAGTAATTCAAGAGAATTTTTTTTAACTCCTTCTGCTTTGTTCATGACCTTTGTTGTTCATCAAAATATAATTATGTAACAAAGAGAGGGATCCTGGAATCACCATGTAAGAGAGGGAGGCTGGGAATCCCCATGAGAGAGGGATGTTGGGAAGGCAATATAAGGGAAGGATGCTGGGAACTTGCCTTCAGAGAGAGGGATGCTGGGAACATGATGAAAGGGAAGGATTCTGGGAGCCTCCATCAGAGAGAAGAATGCTGGGAACATGATGAAAGAAAAGGCATGCTGGGAGCCCCTATCACCCTCAGGATTATCCGTCAGAGAAAGATGTGCAGGCTGGGAACCCTCTCAGAGTGAGCAGCTACCTCTCAGAGCACCAAGGCTGGTTCTGTCTATCCATGGAGTTCTTATTTAGCAATTTATGTTTGCCAAGGGAAGATCTTTAAGGTTTATGGCATGAAGTGCTACAGTTAGTAAGTATTATTAATTCTCTGAGAGGTTTCGATGTGATGGACTTTTGATCTTATGCTTATTTAATTAAAGTTCAGATTGTCTTTTAATTTTTTTTTTTAAATTGCTCAGTCATGTCCACCTCTTTGTGATCCCATGGACTGTAGCCTGCCAGGCTTCTCTATCCATGAAATTCTCCAGGCAAGAACATTGGAGTGGGTAGCCATTCCCTTCTCCAGGAGCCAGGTTAAAAAAAAAAGTTACCTAGAAGGGTCAAGGTGCAGTGGAAAGAATCAGAACTTCTAGATTTATGTTTCTCATCTTCCACTGATTAGCCTACTATTTCTAGCAAAATATTTAATTTCTCTTAGCCCTGGCTTTAGCAGAAATTATAATATCTTCCTTATTTTTGCCATAGTTTGTCTATGAGAAAATGAGAAAAATGTTGATGACAATCTTTCGGCAATGCTGTACAAATACAGCAATTATATCAGGAGGAAGGCATTAGAATATCCTTAACCTGCTGACAGTTTAGGAAACTTCCAGTCCAGGGTAACAGCGATTCTTGTAAAAATGTCTTGGTTGTTTGCTCCTATCTTTGGACTACACAAGCACTTCTCGGCTGAAAGTGTACCAGGCCCAAGAAAGAGGAGGCCTGAAAGCGGGCCTCACAGAATCCCCCTGTGAATGCCGTCTTTTGAGGAAGTCAAATATATGATACAATATACAATAAGCTGGGACTTCCCTGGTGGCTCAGACGGTAAAGCGTCTGTCTGCAATGCAGAAGACCTGGGTTCGATCCCTGGGTCAGGAAGATCCCCTGGAAAAGGAAATGGCAATCCACTCCAGTACTATTGCCTTGCAAATCCCATGGACAGAGGAGCCAGGTAGGCTACAATCCATGGGGTCACAAGGAGCCGGACACGACTGAGCATCTTCACTTTCACTTTCACCTTCATACAATAAGCTAAGCTGCTTTGTCTGGGGTGGTGGGGGGAGGTGAGTGTTCAGCTGCTCTGGTGAATCTCCTGCTGCCATCAAAGCACTGACCTCAGTTTGAAAGCTGCCTCATGAGAGGAAAGGGCCAGTGGTAAGGAAGTCACCATGAGGGACAAGTAGCAACCCATGCCTGGGACAGGGCTCCACTTCCCTGATCTGACAGTCATCTATGCTGACTCGACTGTAGGGTTCTTATTGTGTTTCCAGATATCAGATCTCAAAATGCAAAATAAAATAACTCAGGACCACCAGATTAATCACTGTGGGTGGTGACTGCAGCTGTGAAGTTAAAAGATGATTTCTCCTTGGAAGAATAGCTATGACAAACCTAGACAGCATATTAAAAAGCAGAGACATCACTTTGCCAGCAAAGGTTCGTCTAGTCAAAGCTATGTTTTTTCCAGTAGTCATTCATGTGTGGATGTCAGAGCTAGACAATAAAAAAGGCTGAGCACTGAAGAATTGATGCCTTTGAACTGTGGTGCTGGAGAAGACTCTTGAGAGTCCCTTGTCTAGCAAAGAGATCAGATCAGTCAATTCTAAAGGAAATCAACCCTGAAAATTCATTGTAAGGATTGATGCTAAAGCTGAAGCTCCACTACTTCAGCCACCTGATGAGAAAAGCTGATTTATTGGAAAAGACCCTGATGCTGGGAAAGATTGAGGGCAAAAGAGAAAGGGGTGGCAGAGGATGGAATGGTTAGGTAGCACCACTGACTCTATGGACATGAATTTGAGCAAACTCTGGGACATAGTGAAGGAAAGAGGAGCCTGGCAGTCTGCAGTCCATGGGGTTGCAAAGAGTCCAAGACAACTTAGTGACTGAACAACAACAGCAATTCTTACTTAATCTGGTGAGATCCCCAAATTTATTTGATGAAGAAATTCTTTTGGGAAGAAATACCAATTAAAGAATATTTTCAGAACATATTCTGTGAGGTAGTTTCTAAATCCTTTCCAGGGGCCTGAAGAGGGGAAAAGTGAGGTAGAGTGCTTGGCGCAGGGAAGAGAAACCAGTGCTCAGCACACTGTGCCCTGGACTGTGCCTGGACTGTCTTGGGCTGATCTAATTCCTCTCCAACCCATTTTACAGATAAGAACTTAGGAAGATGTTAGGTTACTTGCGCAAGGTCACCAAGCTAAAAAGTGGAGGGATTCAAACTCAGATCTAATTCCAAAACACTGTTTGCTTCCCATTTTAGTTCAGAAAAATCCCATGCCAAGAGCCAAGTTACACTGCTAAGAATGGCGATATCAGAGCTGAACACATCAGCCAGGAGTAACATAACTGTCCAGTCTAGTGGTTTCAGACTGTCCTGGAGGAGCCTCCTGGGAGCTACGTGAGGGCGAAAGACACATGCAGGAGGGCACAGCCCTGGCCGAGACCAGCTCTGCTTAGGGTCGCTTTCAGGAAGTCAACAACTGAGAAAGAGCTCTCCTCACTTACAGAAGGTTGCAGATCTTTGATGTAGCTGGCTTTCCTTTTTCCACAGTGGGCTGTAGGGCCCAGCAGGTGACTGAATGGCCGAGGTGCAGAATTTCTCAGAGATGGAGCTGTCTGTGGAGCCATCTGGGTCACCAAGCTCTTTGACTTCAGTACTCTTCCCACTAGGATGGCTTGTTCAGACTAGAAATCAGATATTTAATCCCTTTTAAGTCCATTTTCCATTTTATCACCCATTTCTGAGGGCTGGCTCAGGACACCGAAATTACCAGACTCCATTTCCTGACTGAAGTATCCAGTTCTACTGGTTTTGTTTCCAGGCTGCTGCCTTTTGAGGAGGGATTTTTCTTTCTTTCTTTTTTTTTTTTTCAGATCATTTTGATAAAGATTTTCCTCCCTGAGGTGCCCCTTTTCCTAAAGATGAACAAACAAGATAATAGCTATCCTGTGGTGAGAGGTTAGATAGCAGCTAAGGGCTAAATGTGTGTTTCCTCATGTTCCTCTCTTATAAAACATCCTGCAGATAAATAGTGTTATCCAAGTTTTAGAGGTGAGGAGCCTGACTCTGTGAGCTTCCTGAGCTTGCCTAAGATCTGGAGGCTTACAAAGTTGGAAAGTTTGGCATCAAACCCAGGTTCTGCCCTTGACACCTGGGCTTTTAGCCACAGTGTTAACCTGTCTGATCCTTTGTCCGATCAGGGAAGAGAATTCTCAGCAGACAACTGAGCCAAAAATCTTCTTAAATTTCCTTTAAATACTACTATATTGGAGTCTTAAAATGTTTATTGTATAGTGACTTAATTTTTGAAAGAGAATCTTAATGACTGGAGGAAGTACAGAGCAGATCTTTACGTATATGGTGGGAATATTAAGGGCTGGCAATTGTGAAAACCAAGTCCATGGGCCAGTGCAAATTGGCACTGTTTTGCCTGACTTGTCACAGGAGCACCAGAGGGGTAAATACTGAATACTGAATACCAAGAGAAATTCCGGTATTCCCCAGATGCCAAGTACAATGCTTGTAAACCAAACTTTTCCTCTCTTATAACTGATTATGATATTTGATGCTCAGAATATTTTTACATGAATTAAGCTAACCACAACTGCCACCACCACAATAACAATCCCTGGGGAGTAGAACAAGATGAGGAATGACTTGAGACCCTTGCACTGGAGAAAGTGTCTTGTAAACTTCTGGTACTCTGTGGTACATAATACAGAATATGTGTTCAACACACATTAAAATAACACATGCTTGCTACTTCTTGTTCCCCAGAAAGAATCGTATTTCTATCACTATTCTTAAGCTCATTGAAAATTTATTTTCCCTCCTGAATAAAGGGCTATAATATCCTAATCTCTATTTTCTTAATAACTGCACTCTTCTGAAAAGTATATGCCTACCTAGAAATTGAGAAGATAATGCATGGTTGGATAAGTGGAGAAAGGTGGATATTTATATTCTCTTACTTGGAAATGATTAAACATGACATTAATTTACTTTCTCCTGTTGAACATTCTACCTTTAAAATACATGGATAATGTCTCATATTAATCACTGAGCCTGTTGACAAAGGCAAGAGAAGCAGCTGCCACTCACAGGTCATGACTTTCAGTGTCACTCACAGGCATTTTGGAAGAGCTGGTGCCACACTCCACTCTGTGGCTGACTGTTCTAATAAACCTGGCACAATGATTCAACATAGATACTAACTTAATTTGAGTGTGCACTTTTCTCAGCAAACTATGCCTTATACTCATCAAATACAATTTTTCATGAAATGTTGTTAAGGTTGCACTTGCTTATAAAACTACAGAAGGATGAACTTTCTAATAGGCCTGATGACTTCAGACAAATGTCCCCTAAACTGTAATTCTATAATCACTGTGTTTCTTTGCTGATTAAAACAAAGAACTACTCTGAACTGTCGGGAGTTGGTTTTTAAACAACATCCATGTAGCTTGAATGCAATGTAATAATTGACCAAATTCATATACACCTTAATTAAGAAGTGTGCATGAAAACAATAGTCTGGAAAATGTTTTCTTATTGGCTAGAGAATCAAATCCTTAGGTGCTAACTGGCATTTTATTCTCCTTACAGCATGAGCTATGGTATGTAGAGCAGAGTGACTCACTCATGGTGGGTGTCCCAGACACTGGTAATGGTGGTGGGGCGATATCAGCTCCAATCAGTCATCTCATGCCTTTCTCATCTCTGTAATAGGTGTGGCTGAAGACACAAGTAATTTCCTTAAAGAAATACACCTTGTATGAGAGAGGTGAAACCTGAATTTTGATTGATTACATGTTCCTAAAGTACTGCATAATCTATTTTATTACCTCTAAAGTAGGACCTCATAAAAACCAAAACTAGATCTTTCCAGGGTATGGAACAACAGAAATTCACACTGCTGATGTAAACTGGTGTAATCTCTTTGGAAAACTCCTTAGTAATATTTATTGAAGTTTAAAATACACATACTCAATGGCATGGCAGTTTTACTTCTAGATATATACTCAGCCGAGCTGTATGAGTGTGCATGCATGTGTATGCATATGTAGAAATCTACTTCTTTTCCTTTCTTTTCATCTAATGACATCTCTTAGCATAGCTCAAAGTGGAGACTATCCAGATACCCATTAACAATAAGTTCAGTGAATACCCAGTGGAGAACAGGAAGAATGATTGGGTTACAACTGCACAATAATATGGATACATCTGAAACACATTATTGAATGAAAGAAGTAAGGCATAGAAGAAAACGTATTGTATAGACCCTTTAAAAAATTATTTATTTTAGTCGGATAATTACTTTATAATATTTTGATGGCTTTTGTTATGCATTAACATGAATCAGCCATAGGTACACACATGTCCTCTCATCCCGAGCCCCTCTCCCATGTGCCTCCCATCCCATCCCTTTGGGCTGATCCAGAGCATCAGCTTTGGGTGATGCACACTTCATGATTCACACTTGCACTGGTCATCTATTTTACATATGACAATGCATATTTTTCAATGCCATTCTCTCACAGCATCCCTTGCCTTCTCCCACTAAGTCCAAAAGTCTGTTCTCTACATCTGAGTCCCATTTACATAAAGTATAAAAATAGGCATAATTAGTTTATGCTGTTAGAATTCAGGACAGTGGTTACTGCCTTCTGGGGGCTGGGAGGTGAGGGGGGTGGAGGTAAAAACTCCCATAGTGACTGAGTGGAAGCCTCTGGGGATTTGCAGTGTGAACAGGGGTTTCATGAGTGTGTTTAGTGGTGACAATTCAGGTTTATATTTATGCAATGTTTATCACATTTTGAAGTTAAAAATAAGAGTGACAATGGCAACAAAAAAATAGGCTGTTACTACGAACAAGTAGAGAATATGTTTTCTTGCTACCCATAGTGTTACTACATGTAGGTCATGACAATGACTCAAGTCTCTCAAGCTCATTGTAATAAAGAAGTTTATTTTTTACCAATAAAAATACTAGTTAGGCAATTATTTGACTATTAGCTGAGATTTGAGCTGTATCTATGTGGGTGTTATGGACCATTCAGATCTCGAGATAAAATAAAAAAGCACTGATCAGACAGTGGAGTGGGGAGTTTTTATCTCCATTTCAGAGGAGGCAGGTAGTGTTTCAACCTCAGTCTGAGTCAGGGAGCAAAGGTCAGCAGGATTCTACAGGTGAATTACCATGTGATTCACATGTTAATGCCATGTCCATCTTCTCTTGCTTCCATCCTT
The DNA here is from genome assembly GCA_006410735.1 of Raphicerus campestris. Lineage (NCBI taxonomy): Eukaryota > Metazoa > Chordata > Mammalia > Artiodactyla > Bovidae > Raphicerus > Raphicerus campestris. The sequence goes on from SJYW01027879.1 coordinate 203,586, forward strand.
CTCCCACACCAACTACCCTCTTGGGCAGTTACCAGTAAAACTTTCACAAATGAAACACGAATCCAACTGTGTCACTCTCCTGCTTCAAACCGCCCAGTGTTGCCTATGTTCAGGCTCTGGCCTCGTTTCTCCAAACCTTTCCTCCTTGCTCCTTCCCTCTAGTCTTACTGGCACTTACTTTAGGTCTCTTGAACCAATGAAACTCTTTCTATCTCGAGGCCAGTGCACAATGAGCTTCATCCACTGGAAATGCTCTTTCTAGAGACCTCCCTGAGCCTTCACTCTTAGTCACCGCCTGCTTTGATATCAGTGTCACTCTCATCTCTCATCTCTTGCACACTAAAAAAATACTTGGTAAAATCATCTTCATTTTTCAATTTTTCATTACCGGCATCCTTCAACTCTCTACTTCTCTGATAGAACAAAGATCAAGGAAGCTCTCTTTTGTATCTTGTTGTTTCTCAAGGCCAGAATAGTTAGCACATCAGGAGTGCTCAGTACAAATCTGTTAAATGTATAGATACAGAATAATAAAAGTGGTGAGAGCAAAATGTTTCTGCTATTTGCCCTTTTGGGCTTCTTCTATGAAAATTATTTGAACTTCTGAAGTTTTTAGATTCCTGGAATCTTATAAGATTAAATCCTGATGTCCTTAATTGTCTAGTACCCATATATCAAATATACCAGGTAGGTTACTCTCTGCTTTTCCCTTAATATACTTTTGCTCAAGGGAGGCAATGACAGGCCTCAAGCAGAAACATCTCCAGACAGAAGAATCGAGTGTCATTACCTGTAGGCTAAGGGAAATAGGAAAGCCTTGAGCTATTGAGCTATTAAACCCAGTGGGGGTTAAGTCTCCCAAATGTNATATGACAATGCATATTTTTCAATGCCATTCTCTCACAGCATCCCTTGCCTTCTCCCACTAAGTCCAAAAGTCTGTTCTCTACATCTGAGTCCCATTTACATAAAGTATAAAAATAGGCATAATTAGTTTATGCTGTTAGAATTCAGGACAGTGGTTACTGCCTTCTGGGGGCTGGGAGGTGAGGGGGGGTGGAGGTAAAAACTCCCATAGTGACTGAGTGGAAGCCTCTGGGGATTTGCAGTGTGAACAGGGGTTTCATGAGTGTGTTTAGTGGTGACAATTCAGGTTTATATTTATGCAATGTTTATCACATTTTGAAGTTAAAAATAAGAGTGACAATGGCAACAAAAAAATAGGCTGTTACTACGAACAAGTAGAGAATATGTTTTCTTGCTACCCATAGTGTTACTACATGTAGGTCATGACAATGACTCAAGTCTCTCAAGCTCATTGTAATAAAGAAGTTTATTTTTTACCAATAAAAATACTAGTTAGGCAATTATTTGACTATTAGCTGAGATTTGAGCTGTATCTTTGTGGGTGTTATGGACCATTCAGATCTCGAGATAAAATAAAAAAGCACTGATCAGACAGTGGAGTGGGGAGTTTTTATCTCCATTTCAGAGGAAGCAGGTAGTGTTTCAACCTCAGTCTGAGTCAGGGAGCAAAGGTCAGCAGGATTCTACAGGTGAATTACCATGTGATTCACATGTTAATGCCATGTCCATCTTCTCTTGCTTCCATCCTTCTCCCACACCAACTACCCTCTTGGGCAGTTACCAGTAAAACTTTCACAAATGAAACACGAATCCAACTGTGTCACTCTCCTGCTTCAAACCGCCCAGTGTTGCCTATGTTCAGGCTCTGGCCTCGTTTCTCCAAACCTTTCCTCCTTGCTCCTTCCCTCTAGTCTTACTGGCACTTACTTTAGGTCTCTTGAACCAATGAAACTCTTTCTATCTCGAGGCCAGTGCACAATGAGCTTCATCCACTGGAAATGCTCTTTCTAGAGACCTCCCTGAGCCTTCACTCTTAGTCACCGCCTGCTTTGATATCAGTGTCACTCTCATCTCTCATCTCTTGCACACTAAAAAAATACTTGGTAAAATCATCTTCACTTTTCAATTTTTCATTACCGGCATCCTTCAACTCTCTACTTCTCTGATAGAACAAAGATCAAGGAAGCTCTCTTTTGTATCTTGTTGTTTCTCAAGGCCAGAATAGTTAGCACATCAGGAGTGCTCAGTACAAATCTGTTAAATGTATAGATACAGAATAATAAAAGTGGTGAGAGCAAAATGTTTCTGCTATTTGCCCTTTTGGGCTTCTTCTATGAAAATTATTTGAACTTCTGAAGTTTTTAGATTCCTGGAATCTTATAAGATTAAATCCTGATGTCCTTAATTGTCTAGTACCCATATATCAAATATACCAGGTAGGTTACTCTCTGCTTTTCCCTTAATATACTTTTGCTCAAGGGAGGCAATGACAGGCCTCAAGCAGAAACATCTCCAGACAGAAGAATCGAGTGTCATTACCTGTAGGCTAAGGGAAATAGGAAAGCCTTGAGCTATTGAGCTATTAAACCCAGTGGGGGTTAAGTCTCCCAAATGTTAAAGGCCCATTACAATTGGGGAATTGTGGTTGAATGAAATGGGTTTTTTTTTGTTGTTGTTTTTTGTAAAAGCATTCTACAGAATTTGCCTCATTTCTCACTGAACACTCTTTTAGAAGTGACTTAGACATTTAAAAATGCAGATAATATAAAATGCCATAGTCTTGCTGTCTTGACTTTCTATCCTGCTTTGTTTGTATTGACTGTTCAGCATTGATTTGCTGGATGACCAATTGCATTCTTTGTTTTTGGTTTGCGAGTATTGATTAAATACTTCATTTTAAGTGACTAGCTTACACAAAAGCTATAGAGTGAGCCAGGACCCAGAAACAGGTATTCTGCCTTCTTCTGTTTATATAAGTGTGTTGTCAAGCTAGAGTCACAGAACTCCTTGGGACTCTGCTCTGCTATAACACAAATTTTTCATTGTGTTGGGGTATTTACAGCTGAATGCAGTAGTATGTTTTTGGGTAACTCATAGGTGAAATAGCATTGTCTGTGAAGTGAATCACCACATTGGTAGCATGGAAAGGTAGTACTGGCATTTGCCCTGGACAGTCTTTGTGCTCAGAGATAAACTTTTGGGCCATTTAAATTCATTGGTGCTCTGCTGTTTCTAGCATCACCTTGGACTACTGGTGATTTTAGTGCTGATCATTCACAAGGAAACAGGTTACCTTCAGGTTAGAATGTCCTCGTCAGAATGTTACCTTCTCTGAATGGGTGCTAAAGGAGGAGTGAATATGGGCTGGCCGCATGTCCCTTTACAGTCCCATCGGCACTACCACGCATAACTGAATGGGAATATAAGACTTTCCTGAATGGTTGGGGTAAAATAACAACTCATGTGCTTAGAGTGAATTACTATGTGTCAGTCTGTTTTAAGAGATTTATATCATTAACTTGTTTAATTTTCAAAACAACACTATAAATAGGGGCTATTATTTTCCAATGTTATAGCTGAGCAAACAGAGGGAGAAAAAGTTTAATAACACTTCTAAACGTCTAGCAATTTTAACACAGTCTCAAGGTGGCCACTTCCTAGCTTGTAAAGTGTTTGTTAGTTGCTCAGTCATGTCCAACTCTTTGTGACCCCATGGACTGTAGCCCGCCAGTCTCCTCTGTCCATGTAATTCTCCAGGCAAGAATACTGGACTGGGTAGCCATTCCCTTTCCAGGGGGTCTTCCTTATCTAGGGATTGAACCCAGGTCTCCTGCATTAGAGGCTGATTCTTTACTATCAGAGCCACTAAGTGGTAGCACTAGTGGTAAAGAACCCACTTGCCAATGCAGCAGACATAGGAGACACAGGTTTGATCCCTGGGTGAGGAAGAGTCCCCTGGAGGAGGGCGTGGCAACCCACTCCAGTATTCTTGCCTGGAGAATCCCAGTCTATACAATCACAAAGATCCAGACACAACTGAAGTGACTAAGCATGCATACATGCATGCATTTTAAAATTATGCCCAGGTGATTTTATTTAAAAATATCCAGGTGATCTTATTGTGCAGCCAGGGTGGAGAACCAGTGGTCTAGAATCACATGCTGTGAAGCTCTGGAAATACAGCCTGTGGTAACAATTGATATGTAAAGTCCTGTTCAGTGGGTCAGGGGTTGGGAGTGACTGGTGCTTCACCTCTGGTCCAGTAGCCTTAGATATGGTCACTGCTATGAGCCCTACTCCAGGTAGGTTGAGTATATACCCCTTAATTATTTCATCCAAATGATTCAGAGATATATACAAATGAGACACTTCTGAAGGGCATGCTTTAATTTCATGAGACAGTACATTTTAAAACTTTAAGGAGGGAGAACATATTTTCTTAGCTATAATGTAAAGTGAAAGGCAAGCTCTCCACAATGCAATCAGTGCTCACATTATTATGTAGTCACTGAGTCCCCTGCTTGGTAATAGTGCCCCTGGGGTTTAGCTAAGTCTTATGCCTCCTACAAGCCATTGTTTTAGCTACATAAGTACCTTGAGAGAAAATTTTAAATAATACTTGGAATAATATGTATAAATCTTTGATTAAAATTGTTCTTTAGCAAAGATTTGTACATCTTCCCATTCTGTGTGTCTGAGTTGAGATGAGGAGAAAAGTTGATTTTATGATTCCAGTTTCTATAGTTCTATATATTTATGCACGTCTCCATGTGCTTTGGGGCTTCCCAGGTGGCTCAGTGGTAAAGAATCCACCCGCCAGTGCAGAAGATGCCAAAGAAGTGAGTTCTATCCCGGGGNTTATGATTCCAGTTTCTATAGTTCTATATATTTATGCACGTCTCCATGTGCTTTGGGGCTTCCCAGGTGGCTCAGTGGTAAAGAATCCACCCGCCAGTGCAGAAGATGCCAAAGAAGTGAGTTCTATCCCGGGGTTGGGAAGATTCCACAAAGAAAAAAATTGCAACCCACTCCAGCATTCTTGCCTGGAGGATTCCATGGACAGTGGACCCTGGTGGGCTATAGTTAATGGGGTCACAAAGACTTGGACACAACTGGGCAACTGAGCATATATGCCATGTGCTTTCATACATGTGTGCTCTAAACATATATTTACATTTGTCATTTCACTATGAATTAGGGTAAAGCTTTGGATTAACTTTCAATTTTATTTGTGTCTTAGCCATTGCTTATAAAATCAAGCCATATATTTGCAAGCTAAAAATTCTCTCTGTCTGTAACATATATTAATCATGTGAGGCTTAGTAAATGGATGGAGCCCCCAAAATATTTTCTTTGGTATTTGAAATATCAGTTTTTGAAGTCCTGCTTCCCCCCAACCCTGCCACATTGATAGAGAAATGTTGGTTTTGTAATAAAATTAGTGTGAGGTATGAGTGTGTGCTTTGTTCAGATTTGCTTTCTTTAAGGGGCTCTGTTATATATTAGCTTCAGGAAGATGGAAAGCCAAGGGCAGTCTAGTTTATTGAGCTAGAGCCACAGCTGTGAACGAAAGCCCGAGGATGTGGAGGTAAGCGAGCCAGCAACTGTGAAGTGAGCTACCAGGTAGGGACTAATAGAGATTGTCTTGCTGGGGCTGATGCCCTTCCTGAGAGCCTAAAGAAAGTGAGGTAGGGGAAAGGATGAAACACCAGTGAGAGGACGTCTGAGTTATAGCTCTCTGTTTTAAGTCATGGAGTAGACTGATTTTTTAAAAAAGTTATTCTCTATGTTTAGGAATGAATTTTGAAGCATGTAAAGGATATTTGAGGGGATAATCTTAAGTACCAAAACATATTTCTGTCATTAATGGAAATAAAAAACCTTCAGATGGTTTTAAACAGGGCAGTTGAAGAGATGTGCACAGTGTCTGGCACGTTGCAGGCACTTAAATGAACTTTTGGAGAAATAGATGAGAAATGTAGAGGGCCTTATCACTTTTTTTCCCCAGTTTTTGGTAGGTTGAGAGGAGTTACGTTTATCAGTACAGAGATTCTGTATTTGGGGGTGAAAAAAGCCAAAGACTAAGAATCTGATGTTTTGCAAAATTGTGTGCTGAAGTTAGCAAGACTTAATGGAGAAATTGGAGTGAGGGTGAGAGGTGACCCTCATGCTAGTACAACTTTGTGACTAGAGCACTAACCAAGTTAGCATTGATGTCTTGGGAGATAACAGACTACTCAGGCAAGCAGTTCACTATAGCTAGAGGCTGTCTCAGAGAATCCTAAAATGTACAGAAAAAAATCTAGTGGAAAGTCTGGCAACTCCTTAATTAGCAACAGGCTGGCAGGTAGATGGAAGCAGAGTTCTTGAGCAGTGGGGGTCCTTTGAAGGTGAGTTTGAAGTGTGCAGACTGTCAAGAGGATAAACTATAGGACTCTGGGATGTTCCTCTCTGGGGAGGGCTTATTTCAATTTTTTTGAAAATGGGGCTGAAAGAGTTTCTGCTGCTTGAGCAGACATGGACTGAGGGCTTTCTCCTTCATTGTTGAAGCTTTTATTTCTATTTCTGCTCTTTTGGCTCCCCTTACCTAGCAAAATTACATATGAACCAGATTACCTCCACATTATACTGACATTTCTCTATTTCCCAATTCTTCATGAGCTAATTCATGTTGTAGAAATGAAACCTTTGAAAGAACGACATAGCCACGTGTGTGTGCTCATTTGCTCAGTCGTGTCTGACTCTTTGAGACCCCATGGACTGTAGCCCCTCCTGGATCCTCTGTCCATGGAATTTTCCAGGCAAGAATACTGCAGTGGGATGCCATTTCCTCCTCCAGGGGATCTTCCTGATGGAGAATTGGATTTGAGACTCTTGTCTCCTGCATTGGCAGGTGGATTCTTTGCCACTGTGCCACCTGGGAAGCCCATAGGATATGGCAAAAGCTGATTAGAACCAAATGGGCCCAAGATGACAGATGAGTCAACTTCCACTAGACCCGGAGCCTCAGTATATGTTCACTGTAACACATCTGGGTTTTGGCTCAATCAGAGGTGCATGGTTTCAGCAAAATACTCTAGTATTTGCAGTATTTTGAGTACAAAATACTCTAGTACAATAGTAGTGAGAGAGTCATTTCCTAGGCAGGTTGATAAGTCTAGGGGTCCCCAAGGAGAGAGGGGTCTGGAATTCTCAAGGAGGAAGAAAGGACAAACTTATTTTTCTGCATTCCTTAGGATTATATAACAATAATGTATTATGCCTGAGGACAGTCTCTGGATTAAACCTTCTGGCTAATTCTGTTATCTTAAAATGTAAATTATGGGAGTAGGTCTGGTGAGGTCTTTACAACCTCCAGACCTTCTTTGGATTAGTTGGAGAGTATATAAACTCATTGCTAAAACTAACAAGCGGGTACTCTTTCTACCCCCTTCTGATGCCTATGTCAGAAGCTTTCTCTATCTCCTTTATACTTTAATAAAACTTTATTACACAAAAGCTCTGAGCAATCAGGCCTCGTCTCTGGCCCCAGATTGAATTCTTCTCCTTGGGGGGCCAAGAATCCTGGCGTCGTGATTCAACAACACCCTTTCAGTAGAACAGATTGTTTAATGATTTGGAATTTTGTGAAGAAAATTTAACTATATTAGATCTTTGAAGATCTTAGTAGCCACATAACAAGTCTAATTTTACAAATGTGAAAGCAGAGATTAGAGAAATCACATCCTTTGTGGTAGGGCCTATAATAATTCAATATTTACTAAGTCAAAACAATTAAAAAAGCTCTAATATTGAGAATACTTCGTAAATTTATGTTAGATGAAAGAAATAAAATAGAATTTTAAGAAGCCATCTAATTCCACAGCAATTTATTAATTATACCACACACAAATATCCTGCTTTTCTGAGTGCTTTATGGAGGATTAAAGCAAAAATTTCCCTGGACAAAAGTAAACAAGCAAGGAAGATTTTATTCAAGGCTATAGGGAAAAAAGGCTATAACTCTGTCTCTGTGGAAGCAAGGCACTGGAGAGTTTTGATGAGCTGGAGGGAGGCGAATAGAAGGCCATTTGTGTTTGCTAGTTGGATTCAACCAGACAAAAAGTAAACTTTCTCTTATCCTTGTGATAGGAAATAACCCACAAGTCACAAACAGGAGACAGTTAAAAATAGTTAAAAACAAACAAGCAAACAAAAAGCTGCTGCTGCTGCTGCTAAGTCGCTTTAGTCGTGTCCGACTCTGTGTGACCCCATAGACGGCAGCCCACCAGGCTCCCAGTCGCTGGGATTCTCCAGACAAGAACACTGGAGTGGGTTGCCATTTCCTTCTCCAATGCATGAAAGTGAAAAGTGAAAGGGAAGTTGCTCAGTCGTGTCCGACTCTTAGCGACCACATGGACTTCAGCCCACCAGGCTCTTCCGTNTAGGTCTGGTGAGGTCTTTACAACCTCCAGACCTTCTTTGGATTAGTTGGAGAGTATATAAACTCATTGCTAAAACTAACAAGCGGGTACTCTTTCTACCCCCTTCTGATGCCTATGTCAGAAGCTTTCTCTATCTCCTTTATACTTTAATAAAACTTTATTACACAAAAGCTCTGAGCAATCAGGCCTCGTCTCTGGCCCCAGATTGAATTCTTCTCCTTGGGGGGCCAAGAATCCTGGCGTCGTGATTCAACAACACCCTTTCAGTAGAACAGATTGTTTAATGATTTGGAATTTTGTGAAGAAAATTTAACTATATTAGATCTTTGAAGATCTTAGTAGCCACATAACAAGTCTAATTTTACAAATGTGAAAGCAGAGATTAGAGAAATCACATCCTTTGTGGTAGGGCCTATAATAATTCAATATTTACTAAGTCAAAACAATTAAAAAAGCTCTAATATTGAGAATACTTCGTAAATTTATGTTAGATGAAAGAAATAAAATAGAATTTTAAGAAGCCATCTAATTCCACAGCAATTTATTAATTATACCACACACAAATATCCTGCTTTTCTGAGTGCTTTATGGAGGATTAAAGCAAAAATTTCCCTGGACAAAAGTAAACAAGCAAGGAAGATTTTATTCAAGGCTATAGGGAAAAAAGGCTATAACTCTGTCTCTGTGGAAGCAAGGCACTGGAGAGTTTTGATGAGCTGGAGGGAGGCGAATAGAAGGCCATTTGTGTTTGCTAGTTGGATTCAACCAGACAAAAAGTAAACTTTCTCTTATCCTTGTGATAGGAAATAACCCACAAGTCACAAACAGGAGACAGTTAAAAATAGTTAAAAACAAACAAGCAAACAAAAAGCTGCTGCTGCTGCTGCTAAGTCGCTTTAGTCGTGTCCGACTCTGTGTGACCCCATAGACGGCAGCCCACCAGGCTCCCAGTCGCTGGGATTCTCCAGACAAGAACACTGGAGTGGGTTGCCATTTCCTTCTCCAATGCATGAAAGTGAAAAGTGAAAGGGAAGTTGCTCAGTCGTGTCCGACTCTTAGCGACCACATGGACTTCAGCCCACCAGGCTCTTCCGTCCATGGGATTTTCCAGACAAGAGTACTGGAGTGGGGTGCCATTGCCTTCTCCAAACAAAAAGCAACAATGATTAAATTCACATTCATATTATTATTATGAAATTCTTAGTAGCATTAAAAGTAGAAGGTAGAAATAAGAGTAAAAACATACTTTAAGTAAAAAAGGACAGCATTTCTCCAATGTTAAGTATTTCCATATAAATACATATTTATAATAGTATCATATGGTAATTTATAGTTTCATTTTATTTCCCCAAAGTTTATCTTCACATAATCAGTTCTTTTTCAAATCCTATTTCTACAGACCTCTAATATCTTGCCTTCGGTTTACTTCGTTTCTCTCCAACAAAATGTGGACATACTCTTCATTGACTTCCCTGAGCATCTCACACACAGGGCAGCTGTGTGCAGCAGAGGACCCAGATTGAATGTTAGAGGGCAGTGGAGAAGGGCTTTAGCACATCAAGCTTTCAACCTAAAACCACAGCCTAGCATCCTCCTTCTCAGTCCCTTAGCCATATCTTCCACCAGGCATTTCTCATAGATTGTCCCTTCACTTTGGGCAATTGCTTCCTGCCAGTCTGTTAGTTCTCTTATATCTTTACCTTTTTCTGAATCAGTTCAGTTCAGTCGCTCAGTTGTGTCTGACTCTTTGCGACCCCATGGACTGCAGCTTGCCAGGCTTCCCTGTCCATCACCAACTCCTGGAGCTTATTTAAAGTCATGTTCATCGAGTCAGTGATGCCATCCAACCATCTCATCCTCTGTTGTCATCTTCCACCTCAGCCTTCAGTCCTTCCCAGCATCAGGGTCTTTTCCAGTGAGTCAACTTTTCGTATCGGGTGGCCAAAATATTGGGGGCTTCAGCTTCAACATCAGTCCTTCCAATGAACACCCAGGACTGATCTCCTTTAGGATGGACTGGTTGGATCTCCTTGCAGTCCAAAAGACTCTCAAGAGTCTTCTCCAACACCACAGTTCAAAAACATCAATTCTTTTGCACTCAGGTTTCTTCACAGTCCAACTCTCACACCCATACATGACCACTGAAAAAACCATAGCTTTGACCAGATGGACCTTTTTTGGCAAAGTAATATCTCTGCTTTTTAACAAGCTCTCTCGGTTGGTCATAGCTTTTCTTCCAAGGAATACCTTTTTTGAATACCTTCATTCTTTTTCTACAAATTTGCATATTAGACTACAGATTTTTATAATGCAAAACAATTTAGCTTTCTTTTGCTTTATTTCTCTATCCTCAGGAGCGTGCCCTGGGGATGTCTTTCTATCAGCAAAATAGTTTGTTGGGTTTCTTTCTAAAAGGAGAATAAAAATCTTTTTTTCTTCATATATATGAATAGACATCAAGTGTTTTGGACAGTCTTCAAAAGCGTGTGTGCAAATGAACTCCCATTGACAGCACTGATTTATATTTCCCTGGTTCTCTTCTCTTTTCTCAAATGGAGCCCTGTTGCTACTTCAAATTTCCCCTTTTATTATCTAGAGTCTTATGTGCTGTTGATATATAAAAGTATAAATGCTATTCAGTGATCTGGAATCCTAATTATGAAAGTTCTATGCTAAAGCAAGACTTGCTTTTGCTCAAGTGAGGAGAATGTCCCCCATCCTTATTGTATTGCAGTAAGTTAGAAAGCGATCAGAGGAGAACAGCCTTAATCCTCAGTACCTTCCTGAGATCTTGGAGAATGTAGTCATCAGTAATTCATCTGTAGCAGTCTGCTCCCTGAGATTTCCTTGGAGCTGGATCTGGTACACACCCGAGTCCCAGCCTCTGGTCCAGACCTGGTGTCCCTCTCTGCCGACTGCTTACTCTGGTGGTAGTTCCAGTTGGTTGTGATTCTCTCCTTCCTTCAGGTACAATATTCCAGGGAACTTTTCAAATGCTCTTGGGAACAAGACCTGACTACGCTACCCTACTCTTCTAACAGTTCATGAGAGAAGACTGAAAATGTCTGAGTATTAGTGGTGGTAACCTTACAGATGGGGGCTTCCCGGGTGGTTCAGTGGTATAGAATCTGTCTGCAGTGCAGGAGCCGCGGAAGTCAAGGGTTTGGTCCCTGGGTCAGAAAGATTCCCAGCAGGAGGGCATAGCTCCAATATTCTTGCCTGGAGAACCCCATGAACAGAGGGGCCTGGTGGGCTATAGTTCACAGGGTCACAAAGGGTCAGACACAACTGAAGTGACTTAGTATGCAACCGTAGAGATAGGGAAAAAATATATAAACACCTTAAGAGTTGTAATCTTTTAGTAAGATCATGAATAACGTTAATGTTTTATGCTTTTCTTTATTTTTCATACTTTTTGTTGACCGTGTGCTACTTTTATAATCAGAATAGTTAAAACTTATAATAGGTACTTGAAGTACATTATAATTTGAGAGATAGATGATATTCCCTTACATGTAAGAACAACCAGTCTGAATATAATTATCCTAATTACTCACACAGAGGCTTTGTGAATATTTATGGTCCCCTTTATCTAAAGGATTTTTTTTACAATTTTTGAGCACAAATTTATCCAGGTAGAATTACAGAGAATTACTTATTCTGAAAAAACTGGACAACAATTGCCAAAACCGTTAGAGTTTTGTGCAGTATTTTAAGTCTACTGGAAGTGAAGTGAAGTGAAACGAAAGTCGCTCAGTTGTGTCTGACTCTTTGCCATGGACTATACCTTGCCAGGCTCCTCTGTCCATGGAATTCTCCAGGCCAGAATACTAAAGTGAGTAGCCGTTCCCTTCTCCAGGGTATCTTCCCAACCCAGGGATCAAACCCAGATCTTCCACACTGCAGGCTCTTTACAGTCTGAGCCACCAGGGAAGCCCTGAATGTTTCAAAAAGAAGGATGAAATTTCACCCATTAAAGTGAAAAACAAATGCTTTTCTTTAACCCCAGGAACTCAGGAACGTCGCTCAGTCATGTCCGACTCTTTGCAACCCCATGGACTGTAGCCTACCAGGCTCCTCTGTCCATGGGATTTTCCAGGCAATAGTACTGGAGTGGATTGCCATTTCCTTCTCCCCAGGCATTCCTAAATTCCTCTATTCTCTTACTCAGGAGTTGTTCCTTGACCTGCATTGGGATTAATGGTTGGTTACCAGTATCTAATAGTGAATGTTGGAATCTGAACCTCCCAAAGGGAGGTGCTCATTGCTGAATTTCACATAAAGATAGTGGTCTCCATTCTCCTCCACTGAACAATAGCAAAGTTGTTGTAGAAAGAGAAGTGGCATCAGATGAGTGAAAGAATTCCACTTTCCCCTTGGATAGCTCATTGGCTATGATGGTCCCATCAGTACTGACCCTTTGACCACTAGCTCTCCATTGTTTTGATGGCAGTGGCAGCTGTGTTTTGAGAGTTTTTTAGAAACCTGCTGTTCATGGATTGAGGATCCATAGCCTCAGGAAACCCATTCAGTGGCCTGTGTTAAAGACAAGAGCTCAGTTATCATCTAATGACATAAAGACACTTCCTGGGAAATCATACCTCAGGATTCAAGAAGAATCTCCTCAGAGTGGCCCAATGGGGCTTGAAGTCTTCATTTTATTGTTAACAGTTCATGGCCTTATTTTGTACCCCAAGCTGAGGATGTGAGAGATTTGGGTTAGACTGAGGTCAGTGTAGGAGAAGGCAATGGCACCCCACTCCAGTGCTCTTGCCTGGAAAATCCCATGCATGGAGGAGGCCGGTGGGCTGCAGTCCATGTGGTCGGTAAGAGTCGGACACGACTGAGCGACTTCACTTTCACTTTTCTCTTTCATGCATTGGAGAAGGAAATGGCAACCCACTCCAGTGTTCTTGCCTGGAGAATCCCAGGGACGGGGGAGCCTGGTGGGCTGCCGTCTATGGGGTCGCACAGAGTCAACACAACTGAAGCGACTTAGCAGCAGCAGCAGCAGAAGAGGTCAGTGTAGGGGTTTCCCAGGTGGCGCTAGTGGTAAAGAAACTGCTTGTCAATGCAGAAGACATAAAAGACACCAGTTCGATCCCTGGGTCGGGAAGATCCCGTGGGGGAGAGCATGGCAGCCCACCTCAGTATTCTTGCCTGGAGAATCCCCATGGACAGAGTAGCTTGGCGGTCACAAAGAGTCAGACATGACTGAAGTGACTGAGCAGGTGTGCACAAGGGCAGTGTAGAGGTTAAACCCTGTGTACACTTTGGAAACAGAAATGCCTTGACTCACATTCTATTTCCATTACAGGGGAAACTGTGTCAGACTTTATTTTTGGGGGCTCCAAAATCACTGCAGATGGTGACTGCAGCCGTGAAATTAAAAGACGCTTACTCCTTGGAAGAAAAGTTATGAGCAACCTAGATAGCATATTCAAAAGCAGAGACATTACTTTGCTGACTAAGGTCTGTCTAGTCAAGGCTATGGTTTTTCCAGTGGTCATGTATGGATGTAAGAGCTGGACTGTGAAGAAGGCTGAGCACCGAAGAATTGATACTTTTGAAGTGTGGTGTTGGAGAAGACTCTTGAGAGTCCCTTGGACTGCAAGGCGATCCAACTAGTCCATTCTGAAGGAGATCAACCCTGGGATTTCTTTGGAAGGAATGATGGTAAAGCTGAAACTCCAGTACTCTGGCTACCTCATGCGAAGAGCTGACTCATTGGAAAAGACTTTGATGCTGAGAGGGACTGGGGGCAGGAGCAGAAGGGGACGACTGAGGATGAGATGGCTGGATGGCATCACCGACTCAATGGATGCTAGTCTGAGTGAACTCTGGGAGATGGTGATGGACAGGGAGGCCTGGCGTGCTGCAATTCACGGGGTCGCAGAGAGTAGGACATGACTGAGCGACTGAAATGAACTGAACTGAACCGAACTGAGAGTCATGTAATGTCCCTGAGCCTCAGTTCATTCATTTGCATAAAAATGAGGACAATAATAATAGTACCTATCTCAGTGCGTAGCTGTAATAAGTAAATGAGTTCATTATTTAAAACAAGTGTGTTTTAATTATTGCAGTATAGTAAAAGTTTGATAAACAGTAGCTATTATTGTGAAGTTACAGACTTTCCTAGATATATTGAAGGCAATTTAAGAAAAGCAGGTGCAACTAACACAGTGCTNATTGCCAAAACCGTTAGAGTTTTGTGCAGTATTTTAAGTCTACTGGAAGTGAAGTGAAGTGAAACGAAAGTCACTCAGTTGTGTCTGACTCTTTGCCATGGACTATACCTTGCCAGGCTCCTCTGTCCATGGAATTCTCCAGGCCAGAATACTAAAGTGAGTAGCCGTTCCCTTCTCCAGGGTATCTTCCCAACCCAGGGATCAAACCCAGATCTTCCACACTGCAGGCTCTTTACAGTCTGAGCCACCAGGGAAGCCCTGAATGTTTCAAAAAGAAGGATGAAATTTCACCCATTAAAGTGAAAAACAAATGCTTTTCTTTAACCCCAGGAACTCAGGAACGTCGCTCAGTCATGTCCGACTCTTTGCAACCCCATGGACTGTAGCCTACCAGGCTCCTCTGTCCATGGGATTTTCCAGGCAATAGTACTGGAGTGGATTGCCATTTCCTTCTCCCCAGGCATTCCTAAATTCCTCTATTCTCTTACTCAGGAGTTGTTCCTTGACCTGCATTGGGATTAATGGTTGGTTACCAGTATCTAATAGTGAATGTTGGAATCTGAACCTCCCAGAGGGAGGTGCTCATTGCTGAATTTCACATAAAGATAGTGGTCTCCATTCTCCTCCACTGAACAATAGCAAAGTTGTTGTAGAAAGAGAAGTGGCATCAGATGAGTGAAAGAATTCCACTTTCCCCTTGGATAGCTCATTGGCTATGATGGTCCCATCAGTACTGACCCTTTGACCACTAGCTCTCCATTGTTTTGATGGCAGTGGCAGCTGTGTTTTGAGAGTTTTTTAGAAACCTGCTGTTCATGGATTGAGGATCCATAGCCTCAGGAAACCCATTCAGTGGCCTGTGTTAAAGACAAGAGCTCAGTTATCATCTAATGACATAAAGACACTTCCTGGGAAATCATACCTCAGGATTCAAGAAGAATCTCCTCAGAGTGGCCCAATGGGGCTTGAAGTCTTCATTTTACTGTTAACAGTTCATGGCCTTATTTTGTACCCCAAGCTGAGGATGTGAGAGATTTGGGTTAGACTGAGGTCAGTGTAGGAGAAGGCAATGGCACCCCACTCCAGTGCTCTTGCCTGGAAAATCCCATGCATGGAGGAGGCCGGTGGGCTGCAGTCCATGTGGTCGGTAAGAGTCGGACACGACTGAGCGACTTCACTTTCACTTTTCTCTTTCATGCATTGGAGAAGGAAATGGCAACCCACTCCAGTGTTCTTGCCTGGAGAATCCCAGGGACGGGGGAGCCTGGTGGGCTGCCGTCTATGGGGTCGCACAGAGTCAACACAACTGAAGCGACTTAGCAGCAGCAGCAGCAGAAGAGGTCAGTGTAGGGGTTTCCCAGGTGGCGCTAGTGGTAAAGAAACTGCTTGTCAATGCAGAAGACATAAAAGACACCAGTTCGATCCCTGGGTCGGGAAGATCCCGTGGGGGAGAGCATGGCAGCCCACCTCAGTATTCTTGCCTGGAGAATCCCCATGGACAGAGTAGCTTGGCGGTCACAAAGAGTCAGACATGACTGAAGTGACTGAGCAGGTGTGCACAAGGGCAGTGTAGAGGTTAAATCCTGTGTACACTTTGGAAACAGAAATGCCTTGACTCACATTCTATTTCCATTACAGGGGAAACTGTGTCAGACTTTATTTTTGGGGGCTCCAAAATCACTGCAGATGGTGACTGCAGCCGTGAAATTAAAAGACGCTTACTCCTTGGAAGAAAAGTTATGAGCAACCTAGATAGCATATTCAAAAGCAGAGACATTACTTTGCTGACTAAGGTCTGTCTAGTCAAGGCTATGGTTTTTCCAGTGGTCATGTATGGATGTAAGAGCTGGACTGTGAAGAAGGCTGAGCACCGAAGAATTGATACTTTTGAAGTGTGGTGTTGGAGAAGACTCTTGAGAGTCCCTTGGACTGCAAGGCGATCCAACTAGTCCATTCTGAAGGAGATCAACCCTGGGATTTCTTTGGAAGGAATGATGGTAAAGCTGAAACTCCAGTACTCTGGCTACCTCATGCGAAGAGCTGACTCATTGGAAAAGACTTTGATGCTGAGAGGGACTGGGGGCAGGAGCAGAAGGGGACGACTGAGGATGAGATGGCTGGATGGCATCACCGACTCAATGGATGCTAGTCTGAGTGAACTCTGGGAGATGGTGATGGACAGGGAGGCCTGGCGTGCTGCAATTCACGGGGTCGCAGAGAGTAGGACATGACTGAGCGACTGAAATGAACTGAACTGAACCGAACTGAGAGTCATGTAATGTCCCTGAGCCTCAGTTCATTCATTTGCATAAAAATGAGGACAATAATAATAGTACCTATCTCAGTGCGTAGCTGTAATAAGTAAATGAGTTCATTATTTAAAACAAGTGTGTTTTAATTATTGCAGTATAGTAAAAGTTTGATAAACAGTAGCTATTATTGTGAAGTTACAGACTTTCCTAGATATATTGAAGGCAATTTAAGAAAAGCAGGTGCAACTAACACAGTGCTTTACATACAAAGAAACAATCATTTTAATGAAATAATTGTGAGATGGGAGCAACTGTGGGATGTAGAAGAGGGTCCCCATGTGAAATATAACAAGGATGATGGAGGAATACCAGCATCAAGCGGAAACGTGGTATTTGATGGAGCCCTTTTGAGAGTTTTGGATGTCAACTAGTTAATCTATTAGCCATTCTATCTACATATATTTTTTTATGCATCTTGCTATCTAAGCATTCTTCTTCCTTAACAAAATGTCACATTATCTGTCTATTCAATAAACATATATCTAAGACAACATAGGTTTTTATACCCTACTGAGGTAGTGGACCTCAAACCATATGTATTCTAATCAGAGAATAAACTGTGTCCACATTGGAACACACACACAGAGCAGGAGAGACAGGGAGAGAAACAGGAAGAGAGAGAGCTGCTTCTTTTCATCATACAGATGTCTGGCATTCTTATTGATCAAAAAAAGAAACGTAGAGGAAGCACGGTTTCCATATGTGGTGGACATTTTAACCTTTTGAAAGGTCAGTTCCCTATGGTCACGGTACTATTGCCAATGCACTTCTCTTCCTTGGGAATGCAATATGAGTTTTAGAATTTACATCATCCTGTTGAAAGAGCTATGAGGAAAATCATAAAAAAGAGAAGAGCTCTAACTCTAAAATTTCCCTCTAAAACTCAACATGAGTGAAAATTCTTTTATATTTGCCACTTATTTTCACCTGTGGTGGGTGGTCTGTTGTTTGCGCTCTTTATATGTATTATCCATTTGCTGTCATATAGGTTGCAAATATTTTTCCCAGATAGATGGATACTTTTTATTTTGCTTCTGGGTGTATGAATATTAAGCTTTTCTAGCCCTGTTGTGCAATCTAGTGTTTTCCTTTGTAATTTTTGCCTTATAGCATTACACTTCAAAAAGCTTTTCATTCTCACCCCCGTTTCATCCTCATCTACATTTCCTTCAGCCTTTCCATTTAGAAACTGTGGTAGTTCTCCATTTCAAGATAGCCTTTACATTCCTTGATATCTTTGATAGTTTTCTGCACAAATGCCACATAAATTTTCCTGTGATTCCCAGGTATCTGAAATACTTTCTTGTTTTGGGAATAGTAATTTATTTCTGTGATTTTTAAAATGTGTTATTTCAGTGATAAAAGTGGAAATATCTATGTATGTTTTTTTAAACAAGCTTTTTTAGTGAGCTTTCTATTCAAATAATTTTTTCATTGACCATCCAGGTCTTTCTTGAAGGACACTCTTGTCATATGTAAACACTGGGGACTTTGCTTTTAACTTTTTATTTCTTTTTTCTTATTTCTCTTTTTGGAATTTAAAAAAGATGGCTACAACTTTTCACTTGAGTTCCTTTACTTGACTAACTACCCCCTACTTGGAAATATTTTGGAATTGTTTTTATTCTAGGAAGTGCATATGAAGATTGTCTGAAGCTTGACTATCTCAGAATATCTTTCTTTGCCTTTGAACATCAGTATAAATGTGGCTGGTAGCAGAATCTCAGGTCACAACTTTTGGCCCTTAAATTAATGTAGATCTAGCCTCAGTTCCTCTGCCACTGTCTGGTGCAGAGGCATCACAGGGCAGCCTGAGCTTGTTTTTTGATCAGTCACATCAGTACAAGAGAAGAAGCTATTTTTTTCTTATATCACCTATGACTTTAAGAGTCTTTAGACTTTTTGCCCTTTGTCCCTTTAAGAAAACAGGCTCTTAAGGAGATCTTTAGAAGTAAAGACTATGGAATACTTCTATCTTTGACATGACAACTCATTTCCTCATCATTTGTCTGCTTGTGATGTGGTTAAACTGTTCAGAGAGCTGTGATGAAAATAATGACCTACCGAGACTTTAATTATATTTCATGACCCGTAAGTGCTTTAAAATGATTTTCTAATTTATTTTGCTTCTGATGTTGATTCTTTACTCATGACACTATACAAGGGTACATATGCAAATATAATGAATTTCTGTCTGCTTTTTAGTGAAGATTTTTAATAAGATTAAGAGTCAAGACATATTCAAGCTCTCTGATTAGGGCAAAGATCTTCCAGTGATTCTACATTTATTGAACAAAGTGTTGCTCTTCTCTAGCTGCCTTCTGGAGGATGCACTGAGCAGCATGGTTTCACAGCTTCTCAGAATAATCCCTGAGTAAACTTCTCAGACCTGACCATCTAGAGTATTACTAGGAAAATGCCAAATAAATTGGATAATTTTTGCTAACTTGTCTTTGAAACAGTATAATACACTGCTAGTATAAACAATATAAAGTGATATGTTCTCTTGATAATAAAGAACATAAAACATTATCTTTTGGGATAATGGTTGGTGTATTATAATTATTTTTGTTTTTTGTGGTGAATCCACTAATCTGTATAGTCCAGGGAGAGGAGCATCCAGGATAATGAAGCCAAGTTGGACCTCTGTACCCCAACACAGAGTTAAATCTCAGAGACACAGTTTTGAGTGGAGTTGAAAAAAGAATAACTTTATTACTTTTACAGGCAAAGGGGGCCAAAGTGGGCTGATGCTCTCAGAACTGTGTCTTGACATAGAGCGGGTAGTGAGGAGTTTTATAGTAATGATTCAAAGAGAGTGTGAACAGCTCCTGGATGTTCTGACTGATGGTGAGTAAGTGGGAGTCAGCATCATTAACCTTCTGTTCCAATCAGTTTGGCATCTCCCTGCTTGTGGGTAGCACACAGTTAACTTCCACCTGTTTGAGGTTTCATTGTCTGCAAAATAGCTCGAAGCTATTATTATATGTAAATATGTCCCTTGAGTGGGGACCGGGGTCCGCCTCAGGGTTGCGCTATTGTTTCTTTTGACTGTTTCTCCCCTGTTTCTGCCTCCCCTCCCTTCCCTAATTAACATCTGTTTGAACCTGCCTGCTGGACCTCAAGGAAAGTCATGGAAGCTGAATGAAGCCTATTTCTTATAATTAAAACGTGGTGAACACAGAAAGGCTTTTGTGCCCAGGAACCCCAAAGATTCCTATTCAGTTTCACTATCACCTTGAGTTCCAGAATTCATACACACTGGTGTAGTGAATGTTCATCTAGGTCCTTGAAATCTGTCAAATGTATCTCCAAATGAGTCCTCTGTGTTGCATCATTTTCTTATGCGGTTATTTTTATCTAGAATCTTCTGCACTGGTCATATTATTTAAAAAAAAAACACACAAAAAAACTAGTGTCAAATTCTTTTGGTCTGCAAGTGCATATAAATTAATGTAATTCTGTAGCAACAAAGATTTATTTTGGATTGTTGCACCAAATTGGATGCACCAAACCATGCTGCTTGGTGCATCCTCCAGAAAGTAGCTAAAGAACAGTCAACACCTTGGTCAACAAATGTAGAATCACTGGAAGATCTTTGCCCTAGAGAGCTTGAATATGTCTTGACTCTTAATCTTATTAAAAATCTTCATTGATAATTTTGTATTGCATTCACATGTTCTTGGTGTAAGGCAGTGTTTGCAGGTGTGTAGGAAGTAATCATATGAAATTCCTTTTCCTCAGCAGCATGTACTACTTTTTGGTTGCAAGTTATGGGCCCATGAATCTTAGACCTTCAGAGATTCAATTTATTTTTCTTTTCCTCTCTTAATTGCAATTACCACCACCTTAGTATCTCCTGGGGTTACTTTCCATTTAAGAATTGCTGCCGAGTGGGACATAATTTCTTCAGGAACTCTCTTTCAGCTCATAAAAACTAAATATATAAGCCATTTCTGCCTTACAGGTTTCACTGCTAAGTTCTGAGGAATTTAGAAGAGAAAAATGAAAATCACCACAATTCTAAGAAGTTGAACTAAGTTTTTCCTTGTTTCCACCTTCCTTTTTTGATAGAATGTGGGCATGTGTAGCCCTACTAGCTATCAAGCTTATGTGAGATGACTGATTTTATTGATCTTGCCTTCCAGCTTCACTCATTTTCTCCTGGGGCTCTGTCACTCTCAGTAGACGAATTGCTGCATTGAAATAATAGATGTGAACTAGTATTAACCACTGGAGAAGGAAATGGCAACCCACTCCAGTACTCTTGCCTGGAAAATTCCGCGGACTAAGGAGCCTGGTAGGCTACAGTCCATGGGGTCGCAAAGAGTCGGATACGACTGAGCGACTTCACTTTCACATTCATGTTCAGTGTTAACCAATCACCTTCTAGAATCCTCTGGATAGTCTACTTCTCAAGGGAAATTCTCAGATTGGTGACTGGTGTATCAAAGTTCTTCTTGCTCTATATTGAGGAAGTTTCCTTCCTGGTGGGAACAGTTCCCAATGTATTCTATTCCGAGATAGCCTATTACTCAGAGGGAGGTTAAATAATGCATTCAATAATATGTTTATCTCTGTGAGAGTTGAACACATAAGTCAGCCTTGTGCTAACACACGCTCACACACAAAGCCAGTAATTCCTTACTATTCTCTTGAAAGTGAAAGTTGCTCAGTTATGTCTGACTCTTTGTGATCCCATGGACTATGTAGTCCATGGAATTCTCTAGGCAAGAATATTGGAGTGGGTAGCTGTTCCCTTCTCCAGGGGATTTTCCCAATCCAGGATTGAACCCAGGTCTCCTGCATTGCAGGCAGATTCTCTACCAGCTGAGCCACAAATTAGCCCCTGGACCACCAGGGGAGTCCCACACTATTCTCTTACTATATTTGACTTTAGGGGCTTTAGAAAAGGCTCTCTCATCTTGAGGTAGGAGACAGTGGGCATCTGGGCTGGACTTGTGGTATTTATTAAGTAGAATAAAATTCACACTTTGTTCTCACCCAGACATTCCAAAGACAAAGCTAGTGGTAAAAGATGAAGCAAAAAGTGCTAAAGCAAAAGTGCTAAAGCAAAGTGATAAGGTAGCCACTGTTGGGGTCAAAGAAATCTTTCTTGTCCACACATGCACAGAAAGCCTTCTTAGAAGTCAAAAAATGAGGGAGGCCCAGTTCAGTTCAGTTCAGTTCAGTTGCTCAGTCATGTCTGACTCTTTGCGACCCCATAAATCGCAGCACACCAGGCCTCCTTGTTCATCACCAACTCCCGGAGTTCACTCAGACTCATGTCCATCGAGTCCGTGATGCCATCCAGCTATCTCATCCTCGGTCGTCTCCTTCTCCTCCTGCCCCTAATCCCTCCCAGCATCAGAGTCTTTTCCAATGAGTCAGCTCTTCGCATGAGGTGGCCAGAGTACTGGAGTTTCAGCTTCAGCATCATTCCTTCCAAAGAAATTCCAGGGCTGATCTCCTTCAGAATGGACTGGTTGGATCTCCTTGCAGTCCAAGGGACTCTCAAGAGTCTTCTCCAACACCACAGTTCAAAAGCATCAATTCTTCAGCGCTCAGCTTTCTTCACAGTCCAACTCTCACATCCATACTTGACCACAGGAAAAACCATAGCCTTGACTAGACGGACCTTAGTTGGCAAAGTAATGTCTCTGCTTTTGAATATACTATCTAATAACTTTTCTTCCAAGGAGTAAGCATCTTCTAATTTCATGGCTGCAATCACCATCTGCAGTGATTTTGGAGCCCC
>SJYW01027879.1:246699-258559 GCA_006410735.1 Raphicerus campestris
ACAAGCTTTCCACCCATAAACTCTCCAAAACAGCCATGAGTCTTCCAACATATTCAAATCCATAAATCATGAATCAGTTCTATTCTTTTTCTGAAGGTGTTTATCTTGGAACTCTGTGATTTCCTTGATGGACATTGTACTCTAAGTAAAACAGCATGCAGCATAGTTATCCTTACAGAATTTTTCCTTTTGCCTCCATCCTCTGTTGGATTCTCTTCATGATATATCTTCTATATTTTGCCCTCTTGGTTTATTCCCTACTTTTGGTGGTACTCACATTATCCAGTAGTTTATGAAAAGAGGGTATATTGGAGTAAACTTTTGAGAGCTTGCATATTTGAAAATGTCTTTGACCTTCCCTCAAAATTAACTGATTTTCTATCATGGAATACAATACTGGGTTGACAATCATTTACCTTCAGACTTTTTTCTTGTGTGTGTGAAAGCATTATTATAGTCAAGCTTCCAAAGTTGCCTTAAAAGTTAGGTGACATTTAATTTTGCTTTTTTTCATCGCTTATAAGAGCTTCTAACTATTTGTGGATTTTTGAGAATGTTGATGCTGTGACTTAGTGAGGTCACTATTCATCAAATTTTCTTGGTTTTCAATGAGGTGAGGTGAAGTCACTCAGTCGTGTCCGACTCTTTGCAACCCCGTGGGCTGTAACCTACTAGACTTCTCTGTCCATGGATTCTCCAGGCAAGAATACTGGAGTGGATTGCCATTTCCTTCTCCAGGGGATCTTCCCAACTGAGGGATCGAACCCAGGTCTCCCGCATTGGAGGCAGACACTTTAACCTCTGAGCCACCAGGGAAGCCCTAGTCTCCTTTAACTTGGATGTTCATGTACTTCAGGTCTGGTAAAACTATTGGTGTTATTTTTTGAGAATTTTTACCTTACAAATTCACTTTTCTTAGACTGGGATGGCTTTATTTTGATGTTAAATATTGTAAACTGCTGATGTAGGAAATGGCACCCCACTCTAGAATTCTTGCCTGGAAAATTCCACAGGCAGAGGAGCCTAGTGGGCTACAGTCCATGGGGCTGCAAAGAGTTGGACACACCTGAGCGACTGGGCATGCATGGGAAACTGCCCCCAATATTCTTCTCTCTTCTCTTTGATCTCTCATCTTATGTCTTAAAAACCTTTTTGAGAGCTTTCTAACAACTTGACTGACAAAATTGGCTCTGTAATCATATTTTTAAAATGCAAGAATTCTTATCTTTGGATTGCTTCATTTTAAATAGCATCTCTTTTACATATCAATGCATGAAGTAAACAATACAGTGCTTACAGAGCATGTGAAACATACCAGTAATTAGATGCAAATTTATTTACATGATTTTCTCAAAAATATAAATGATTCATATTAAATGTAAGTTATAGAATATTAAAAATTTTCCTTTGATCTCAGCATAGTCTCTGTTGTTTCTGATTACTTGTTTGTTTTGGTATCTGCATTGACTAAAATAATCTCTTCTTCATTGACAGGTTATTCTTAGTTGTCTTTCCATATTTCAGAGTGAAACCCTAAAATTATGACTACAGACTGTGGCAAGGGCAATACTTGTTGACTGCTGTATTTCACTGATTAATTAGGGATTGCTCCTTTCACAAGGGATCCATAATAACCAACATTGATTGACTTTTTCTTTGTCCTAATCAGTTTTTCCTTGGAGAACATCTTCCCTTTCAACCCTGAAGATATAAACCAAAGAATCCCCGATAGGTCTTACTCCTCATATGTACTCTTGTGTTTAGTTTCCCAGCTCTGGTTTCCAGCACCTCTGCCGTAGCTCTGCCTAGTATCTTGAGCTAAGCGGTCTTCAGTTTAACCTCACTAGAGAGTGAATGGCCAAGCTTCCCCAGTGGAGAATTGCTTGGCTGTCCCTCAGTGATCCAGGGGTCAAGTGCACGCTCTAAAGATCTTCAGCCTATTCTTCTGTTCTGAAACTACACGATATTTCTGTTTTCATTGACTGCGGCAGTACTCGCAGATTTTATACCTCCAAATCTTGAGACTTTCCAGGTTGCTGAGATGTGCAGTTTCTAATTTCTTGGTTTCTATACCCTTGAGCTCCTGAGTAACTTTTTTTCCCTCCTCTGTGTAGTTACCAATGAGCTATTAGCTTTCTGACTTCTAAAATTTCGTTAAATCTTGTTTTCTGAGATTTACTCTCCCATTCTCACTGGCTTTATATATTAGTATCATATTAATTAGTTCTTTTGTTATAACTCTCATAGGATTTTAAGAGAGGTTGGTGGTTAATATAGATATTTAATATTCAATGTTTCATTAGAAACTCTCATATCTACATAAAAGATTTTAATCTTTTTTAATAAAAAGAGAGGAGCTTTCAGGATCTTTGAGAAATGAATTAGACAGAGGATTTATGCAGTTAATGTTGTGAGAATGATAGGTATGGGTGATCCTGCTGAGAATCAAGTACATTTCTATTAAATCTTATAGTTTTAAGGATAAACCTTAGAAGCAAAGTCTTTCTTTGGTAATGGAGAACTATATATTATTGTTAACTGAAATACCAAGATGTTTCCCAGAATGTTTAATTAAGCATTAAGTAAATTCTTCTTAAGTAAATTAAGGTTAAATAATTTTTTTCAATTCTCTTGGCTTGACATGCTGCAGGAGGAAAAAGCAAAATGGTACAACAAGAATAGTATTAAATTCAGATGTGCTTTTATAATAAAAGGATTATTTCTTTCTTTCTTATCTTGAATTTTCAGACTGCATTTAAGCTCTGTATTATTTTTTGTTTTCTCCATTTTGGGATTTTTTTTTTAAAATTTATGCCCCCTACCATTGAAGACACTGAAGTAAACTATTGCAGAACTGTGTAAATAACTGTGTTTTTGTGTGTTTTGTTTTTGTTTGTTTGGTTTTTGGTATTAGTTACTTCAAGGTCTTTCCAGGATTCTGGTAGACTCTGGGGTAGCTTTTCAAAAAAATGCAAATTTATTTACTTTTACTTGATGGTTATCTATTAAGACTTTGGGCTTACTTGGTAGCTCAGATGGTAAAGTGTCTGCCTGCAGTGTGGAAGAACTGAGCTCGATCCTTTGGTTGGGAAGATCTCCGGGAGAAGGAAATGGCAACCCATTCCAGTATTCTTGCCTGGAAAATCCCACGGATGGAGAAGCCTGGTAGGCTACAGTTCAAGTGGTTGCAAAGAGTCGGACATGACTGAGTGACTTCATTTTCTTTCTTTCTTATTAAAATTTTGCATTGTTATTTTAACCTCTTAAAGAATTTTTTTTGGATAAGTATATGGTTTGATGATTTTAATGTTGGAGCTCCTTGGTACTAAAATGTAGTTTAAAATATGTGTCACCTCAATTTAAAAAAAAATGATTATTTAACAAAAGATGAGAAACACCCCATTAAATATTTATGTTAGTGGGGTAAGGTATTTCAACATTTCATGAATATTTAACTGAAAAATTATCTTAGAGTCAATGAGATATGGTAATTTATGTATATATTAACTACCTGTGTACACATAATTAGTTCTGGCATCAAACAGTAAGGGAATATTATAATTTTATGCTTCTCTAATAAGCAAATTATTGTGTTGATTTTTGTGAAATTCATGAATGCATTCTNATACAATACTGGGTTGACAATCATTTACCTTCAGACTTTTTTCTTGTGTGTGTGAAAGCATTATTATAGTCAAGCTTCCAAAGTTGCCTTAAAAGTTAGGTGACATTTAATTTTGCTTTTTTTCATCGCTTATAAGAGCTTCTAACTATTTGTGGATTTTTGAGAATGTTGATGCTGTGACTTAGTGAGGTCACTATTCATCAAATTTTCTTGGTTTTCAATGAGGTGAGGTGAAGTCACTCAGTCGTGTCCGACTCTTTGCAACCCCGTGGGCTGTAACCTACTAGACTTCTCTGTCCATGGATTCTCCAGGCAAGAATACTGGAGTGGATTGCCATTTCCTTCTCCAGGGGATCTTCCCAACTCAGGGATCGAACCCAGGTCTCCCGCATTGGAGGC
This sequence comes from Raphicerus campestris, assembly GCA_006410735.1. NCBI lineage: Eukaryota > Metazoa > Chordata > Mammalia > Artiodactyla > Bovidae > Raphicerus > Raphicerus campestris. The sequence goes on from SJYW01027879.1 coordinate 250,724, forward strand.
AGACACTTTAACCTCTGAGCCACCAGGGAAGCCCTAGTCTCCTTTAACTTGGATGTTCATGTACTTCAGGTCTGGTAAAACTATTGGTGTTCTTTTTTGAGAATTTTTACCTTACAAATTCACTTTTCTTAGACTGGGATGGCTTTATTTTGATGTTAAATATTGTAAACTGCTGATGTAGGAAATGGCACCCCACTCTAGAATTCTTGCCTGGAAAATTCCACAGGCAGAGGAGCCTAGTGGGCTACAGTCCATGGGGCTGCAAAGAGTTGGACACACCCGAGCGACTGGGCACGCATGGGAAACTGCCCCCAATATTCTTCTCTCTTCTCTTTGATCTCCCATCTTATGTCTTAAAAACCTTTTTGAGAGCTTTCTAACAACTTGACTGACAAAATTGGCTCTGTAATCATATTTTTAAAATGCAAGAATTCTTATCTTTGGATTGCTTCATTATAAATAGCATCTCTTTTACATATCAATGCATGAAGTAAACAATACAGTGCTTACAGAGCATGTGAAACATACCAGTAAATAGATGCAAATTTATTTACATGATTTTCTCAAAAATATAAATGATTCATATTAAATGTAAGTTATAGAATATTAAAAGTTTTCCTTTGATCTCAGCATAGTCTCTGTTGTCTCTGATTACTTGTTTGTTTTGGTATCTGCATTGACTAAAATAATCTCTTCTTCATTGACAGGTTATTCTTAGCTGTCTTTCCATATTTCAGAGTGAAACCCTAAAATTATGACTACAAACTGTGGCAAGGGCAATACTTGTTGACTGCTGTATTTCACTGATTAATTAGGGATTGCTCCTTTCACAAGGGATCCATAATAACCAACATTGATTGACTTTTTCTTTGTCCTAATCAGTTTTTCCTTAGAGAACATCTTCCCTTTCAACCCTGAAGATATAAACCAAAGAATCCCCGATAGGTCTTACTCCTCATATGTACTCTTGTGTTTAGTTTCCCAGCTCTGGTTTCCAGCACCTCTGCCGTAGCTCTGCCTAGTATCTTGAGCTAAGCGGTCTTCAGTTTAGCCTCACTAGAGAGTGAATGGCCAAGCTTCCCCAGCGGAGAAGAATTGCTTGGCTGTCCCTCAGTGATCCAGGGGTCAAGTGCACGCTCTAAAGATCTTCAGCCTATTCTTCTGTTCTGAAACTACACGATATTTCTGCTTTCATTGACTGCGGCAGTACTTGCAGATTTTATACCTCCAAATCTTGAGACTTTCCAGGTTGCTGAGATGTGCAGTTTCTAATTTCTTGGTTTCTATACCCTTGAGCTCCTGAGTAACTTTTTTTCCCTCCTCTGTGTAGTTACCAATGAGCTATTAGCTTTCTGACTTCTAAAATTTCGTTAAATCTTGTTTTCTGAGATTTACTCTCCCATTCTCACTGGCTTTATATATTAGTATCATATTAATTAGTTCTTTTGTTATAACTCTCATAGGATTTTAAGAGAGGTTGGTGGTTAATATAGATATTTAATATTCAATGTTTCATTAGAAACTCTCATATCTACATAAAAGATTTTAATCTTTTTTAATAAAAAGAGAGGAGCTTTCAGGATCTTTGAGAAATGAATTAGACAGAGGATTTATGCAGTTAATGTTGTGAGAATGATAGGTATGGGTGATCCTGCTGAGAATCAAGTACATTTCTATTAAATCTTATAGTTTTAAGGATAAACCTTAGAAGCAAAGTCTTTCTTTGGTAATGGAGAACTATATATTATTGTTAACTGAAATACCAAGATGTTTCCCAGAATGTTTAATTAAGCATTAAGTAAATTCTTCTTAAGTAAATTAAGGTTAAATAATTTTTTTCAATTCTCTTGGCTTGACATGCTGCAGGAGGAAAAAGCAAAATGGTACAACAAGAATAGTATTAAATTCAGATGTGCTTTTATAATAAAAGGATTATTTCTTTCTTTCTTATCTTGAATTTTCAGACTGCATTTAAGCTCTGTATTATTTTTTGTTTTCTCCATTTTGGGATTTTTTTTTTAAAATTTATGCCCCCTACCATTAAAGACACTGAAGTAAACTATTGCAGAACTGTGTAAATAACTGTGTTTTTGTGTGTTTTGTTTTTGTTTGTTTGGTTTTTGGTATTAGTTACTTCAAGGTCTTTCCAGGATTCTGGTAGACTCTGGGGTAGCTTTTCAAAAAAATGCAAATTTATTTACTTTTACTTGATGGTTATCTATTAAGACTTTGGGCTTACTTGGTAGCTCAGATGGTAAAGTGTCTGCCTGCAGTGTGGAAGAACTGAGCTCGATCCTTTGGTTGGGAAGATCTCCGGGAGAAGGAAATGGCAACCCATTCCAGTATTCTTGCCTGGAAAATCCCACGGATGGAGAAGCCTGGTAGGCTACAGTTCAAGTGGTTGCAAAGAGTCGGACATGACTGAGTGACTTCATTTTCTTTCTTTCTTATTAAAATTTTGCATTGTTATTTTAACCTCTTAAAGAATTTTTTTTGGATAAGTATATGGTTTGATGATTTTAATGTTGGAGCTCCTTGGTACTAAAATGTAGTTTAAAATATGTGTCACCTCAATTTAAAAAAAAATGATTATTTAACAAAAGATGAGAAACACCCCATTAAATATTTATGTTAGTGGGGTAAGGTATTTCAACATTTCATGAATATTTAACTGAAAAATTATCTTAGAGTCAATGAGATATGGTAATTTATGTATATATTAACTACCTGTGTACACATAATTAGTTCTGGCATCAAACAGTAAGGGAATATTATAATTTTATGCTTCTCTAATAAGCAAATTATTGTGTTGATTTTTGTGAAATTCATGAATGCATTCTAAACAATTTAACAGTTTATTATGAATATATTACTTTATATTTAAGACTCAGGATTGCTTATTGTTTTATTCTCTATATTATTGGTAGGATTGATTTAGGACAAATGGATGTATGTGTTTACATTTTTTCTAAGATTTATAAAGCTTGGAATGGATATTAGAAAAATACTATTGTCTTAAACCATTTGTTTTTCCCTGCAAAGACTGTTATTTCTTTGTTTGCATATAGCCTTTTCCTAACAAGAATCACAGAAACTTTCCTTATATTTCAATTCTAAAAATAACTCATTTACTGTTTACATGTACTATACTTCTATGTTGCTTTACATTTTAAAAGACATTTTACATAAATTGCATCAGTGACATTTTGACAACATATATATTTACATCTGTGCATTGAACATTTATTTGCATTTATTTCTCTAATTGGCTCTCCATTTTTTCCAGTTAAGTCTTAAAGTCTATGATTTCTTTCTCATTACCCTTCAAAGTATGTTCAGTAAAAGGATAATATTTCCTAAATACTTATTTCCTTTCACACGTTTTGGCAGAGTAGGTAAGGAGATAGGGTATATATTAACTCATGTGATGTTTCCTCCTTTGAAATTGCATCAATTCTATATATTCTAAAATAGGATTTGCCTATTAAGCATTCCTTATAGAGAAGANGATGGAGAAGCCTGGTAGGCTACAGTCCAAGTGGTTGCAAAGAGTCGGACATGACTGAGTGACTTCATTTTCTTTCTTTCTTATTAAAATTTTGCATTGTTATTTTAACCTCTTAAAGAATTTTTTTTGGATAAGTATATGGTTTGATGATTTTAATGTTGGAGTTCCTTGGTACTAAAATGTAGTTTAAAATATGTGTCACCTCAATTTTTTAAAAAATGATTATTTAACAAAAGATGAGAAACACCCCATTAAATATTTATGTTAGTGGGGTAAGGTATTTCAACATTTCATGAATATTTAACTGAAAAATTATCTTAGAGTCAATGAGATATGGTAATTTATGTATATATTAACTACCTGTGTACACATAATTAGTTCTGGCATCAAACATCAAGGGAATATTATAATTTTATGCTTCTCTAATAAGCAAATTATTGTGTTGATTTTTGTGAAATTCATGAATGCATTCTAAACACTTTAACAGTTTATTATGAATATATTACTTTATATTTAAGACTCAGGATTGCTTATTGTTTTATTCTCTATATTATTGGTAGGATTGATTTAGGACAAATGGATGTATGTGTTTACATTTTTTCTAAGATTTATAAAGCTTGGAATGGATATTAGAAAAATACTATTGTCTTAAACCATTTGTTTTTCCCTGCAAAGACTGTTATTTCTTTGTTTGCATATAGCCTTTTCCTAACAAGAATCACAGAAACTTTCCTTATATTTCAATTCTAAAAATAACTCATTTACTGTTTACATGTACTATACTTCTATGTTGCTTTACATTTTAAAAGACATTTTACATAAATTGCATCAGTGACATTTTGACAACATATATATTTACATCTGTGCATTGAACATTTATTTGCATTTATTTCTCTAATTGGCTCTCCATTTTTTCCAGTTAAGTCTTAAAGTCTATGATTTCTTTCTCATTACCCTTCAAAGTATGTTCAGTAAAAGGATAATATTTCCTAAATACTTATTTCCTTTCACACGTTTTGGCAGAGTAGGTAAGGAGATAGGGTATATATTAACTCATGTGATGTTTCCTCCTTTGAAATTGCATCAATTCTATATATTCTAAAATAGGATTTGCCTATTAAGCATTCCTTATAGAGAAGACAAATATCCCCATACCTCATTAGATCTTTACTGTGATTAAGGAAGAGCTCAACTTTGTCCTTTCAAGGGCAATATTTTTCTGTAATATGTAGATGTATTTCCAGCACTAAAATAAAATTGTAAAGGTATATGCAAAGCAATCTGAGTGTATAATCCTGGTAGAGCTTCGTAAATTTTCCACCAATTTTTGTAGTTTTCTTCTGTATCTAATTTCATACCACTTTCATTTTCGAGATGCATCTTCATTAAGGTCAAAAGTTTAATTTTCATATAAACAGCTATATTTAGCACTCATTTTTCTTTAATTTGTGTTATAATTAGAATAACATGTAAAACTGGCATAAACTTATTTGGGTGAAAACACAACTGACATTTGGAAACTGATTGAAGCAGAAGAGACCTAATAGAAAGCAGTTTGGCAGCTTTGAGTATGTAGTGAACTGCAGTCATCATCAGCTATACTTCACTGAGGAAACAGAGCATTAGCTAATCCGGTAAGCAGGCAAAGTAGAGGTCAGTTAAGAGAGCAGCTGATACAGTGGAACTCTGAGTATCCCCTAAGAACAGGGACAGGGTGATGCAGCTAGAGGAACCCTTCGTCATGTTTCTGCAGAAGGAAACATTTCTTTTGTTAATATGCAAAACTTGAATAGAATTCTTTTAGTTCTGCTTAAAGAAATTACGGTACATACAGAGTATGGACTATTGTTATAAAATATGACAGGGAGGCCTGGTTTGCTGCAGTCCATGGAGTCACAAAGAGTCGTACATGACTGAGTGACTAAACTGAACTGAACCGTGTATCATGAAGCCAGTCTAAGTGCAGGAGCTGTAGTTCAGTATGAATGTTTATGTGCATCAGTCTAACTGCTTCTAAGTGGGATTTGGTGGCTCTGGCAGGAAATGCATTCTTTAACCATTTCAAACAGTTTGTGTTTATATGACAATCAGTATTGCTTTTACAATGCTAAAAAAAAAAAAAAATCCAAGCACTCAGAGATGGCTCTCAGAGTTTTATCTTCTTTTTCTGATCTGTATCACCTCCATCATTTTTACAACAGATAAAGACTCTCATTGGTATCTTTAATATCATTTAGTTCAGATCATCCAATGGGGGCAAGGTAAAGAAGAAGCCTAGGGAACAGAATTCCATCCTACAAAATGCCTGCTTATGTCAAATGGGAAAATATTACTTTCCATACACAGATGTTAAATAAGGCAATACATGTCAGATGCTCAGAATTCTATCTGAACATAGGAAGTATATATGTTGCATTATCAATAGTATATTTGTTGTTGTGACCAAGTCTAGCCAACTGACCAGGTGTGAATAGAAATTATGCTTTTAGTGCCAATCTTGAGAGTGAAAAGAGGGTGGGCTCAAGTCAGACAGATCTGGTTGTGTACTCCGGCTTCATCTCTTACAGCTTTATGTTCTCAAACAACTGATTTTATTCTCTTTGATTCCATTTTTTATTTTGTAAAATGGTTATTATAATAATGATTGCCCAGAGCCTGTGGAGAAGGAAATGGCAACCCACTCCAGTGTTCTTGCCTGGAGAATCCTGGGGACAGCAGAACCTGATGAGCTGCTGTCTATGGGGTTGCACAGAGTCGGACACCACTGAAGCGACTTAGCAGCAGCAGAGCCTGTGATGGTTAAGCAGTGTTAAAGGATATAAAACACTGAATACAAGGCAGAGTGCCCGTGGGCCCTCCCTCTAGCTGCCCCCCTGCCTCCCTCTCTCCATCACTTCTTGCTTTTCTCTTCATGACTGAACTAGCTTTCCTTTCTCCCTTCTTTCTTTGTTTTCCAGTAAGATCTATATGCATTCTCTTTGCATTTATTTTTGGATGATAAGCCCTTTCTAGAGACTTGCCAAAGGTTGTTATGTTTTAGTATTATAGTCCTGAGGATTATATCTGTTATTAAATTTTAGAGTATAATTTGAGCTTCTACCTGGAGAGAATCAACATTACTAGCTATTTCAGTCTGCTGCTTTNAAAAAAAAAAAAAAAATCCAAGCACTCAGAGATGGCTCTCAGAGTTTTATCTTCTTTTTCTGATCTGTATCACCTCCATCATTTTTACAACAGATAAAGACTCTCATTGGTATCTTTAATATCATTTAGTTCAGATCATCCAATGGGGGCAAGGTAAAGAAGAAGCCTAGGGAACAGAATTCCATCCTACAAAATGCCTGCTTATGTCAAATGGGAAAATATTACTTTCCATACACAGATGTTAAATAAGGCAATACATGTCAGATGCTCAGAATTCTATCTGAACATAGGAAGTATATATGTTGCATTATCAATAGTATATTTGTTGTTGTGACCAAGTCTAGCCAACTGACCAGGTGTGAATAGAAATTATGCTTTTAGTGCCAATCTTGAGAGTGAAAAGAGGGTGGGCTCAAGTCAGACAGATCTGGTTGTGTACTCCGGCTTCATCTCTTACAGCTTTATGTTCTCAAACAACTGATTTTATTCTCTTTGATTCCATTTTTTATTTTGTAAAATGGTTATTATAATAATGATTGCCCAGAGCCTGTGGAGAAGGAAATGGCAACCCACTCCAGTGTTCTTGCCTGGAGAATCCTGGGGATGGCAGAACCTGGTGAGCTGCTGTCTATGGGGTCACACAGAGTCGGACACCACTGAAGCGACTTAGCAGCAGCAGAGCCTGTGATGGTTAAGCAGTGTTAAAGGGTCTAGCTGCCCCCCTGCCTCCCTCTCTCCATCGCTTCTTGCTTTTCTCTTCATGACTGAACTAGCTTTCCTTTCTCCCTTCTTTCTTTGTATTCCAGTAAGATCTATATGCATTCTCTTTGCATTTATTTTTGGATGATAAGCCCTTTCTAGAGACTTGCCAAAGGTTGTTATGTTTTAGTATTATAGTCCTGAGGATTATATCTGTTATTAAATTTTAGAGTATAATTTGAGCTTCTACCTGGAGAGAATCAACATTACTAGCTATTTCAGTCTGCTGCTTTCCTGATCTTCATAGATGCAGAATTGGAAGGCAACTTTAATTATTCATTTCTACTTTGATGGTCCCATTCATTTTTTATGATTTTGGGAATCATTTAGGACAGCTCCCTCACTTGTTTCCAAATGGGACTTTTGCTTTAATACCACTGACAACCTTCATGTCTTAGTTTTTTTTTTTTTTTTTTTTACAAGGT
>SJYW01027879.1:258570-269052 GCA_006410735.1 Raphicerus campestris
AAAACAAAAAAAAAAAAAAAAAGAAAGGAAAAAAAAAAGAAAAGGAATAAGATTAGTTCTTTTATCAGTGTTTCTTAGCTGCTGAGATGGAAGAGGTGGTCTGCAGCCTCTTTCCTGGTTTTCTTGGACCCGTGTTCTTAAAGGTTCTTCAGGCAGGTTCTGATACAGGGGAAGTGCTTTAACATGCAGAGAGGGGCTGAGGGAAGAGTGTGCTCAAGCAGGGACTGACTGATCCTCCTCCACTGTTCTAGCAGCTGTGGGCATGGGACAGTAAGGGCAGCCATGACAGAACACGTGAGCTAGTTTGCTAGGATGTTGCTAAACAACATAAAGTGTTCAGGCCTAAGCCTTTGGGCCTTTATAAGGTTAGCCCAACCAACGGTTGGGCTATGCATCTGGGCATCCAACCCACTGCAGTTTAAAAATATTTTTAAAAGTTCCAAAAAGCAAAACTTGAATTTCCCAGGCACTGGTGGCCATTTACATAGCGTTTACAGTGCACAACTATTTATGTATCATTTAGACTGTATAAGGAAATCAGCCCTGGGTGTTCTATAGAAGGAATGATGCTAAAGCTGAAACTTCAGTACTTTGGCCACCTCATGAGAAGAGTTGACTCATTGGAAAAGACTCTGATGCTGGGAGGGATTGGGGGCAGGAGGAGAAGGGGACGACAGAGGATGAGATGGCTGGATGGCATCACGGACTCGATGAACGTGAGTCTGAGTGAACTCTGGGAGTTGATGATGGACAGGGAGGCCTGAAGTGCTGCAATTCATGGGGTCGCAAAGAGTCGGACAGGACTGAGTGACTGAACTGAACTGAACTGAGGTATTATAAACTAAGGTATTATGAAGTAATCTAGAGATAATTTTGGAGAAGGCAATGGTAACCCACTCTAGTACTCTTGCCTGGAAAATCCCATGGATGGAGGAGCTTGGTGGGCTGTAGTCCATGGGGTCGCTAAGAATCAGACATGACTGAGCAAGTTCACTTTCACTTTTCACTTTCATGCATTGGAGAAGGAAATGGCAACCCACTCCAGTGTTCTTGCCTGGAGAACCCCAGGGATGGTGAAGCCTGGTGGGCTGCCATTTATGAAGTCGCACAGAGTAGGACACTACTGAAGCAACTTAGCAGCAGCAGCAGCAGCATAGGGCCTCTGCTGTGCTGGGGGTCTTTAAGCCACATTGACTGTCCTGGCTTTATCTGATCATTAAATAATCTGGGATTGAGATTAATCCCATATTAATCCCATAATCTGAAGCTTCTGGTGTCTCATGACACTTTATTATTAATCAAAATCATCACTGCTAACTGAGCAGTGAGTGTTGCAATGTATGCTTGAGAACTTTCTCCCTAAGATTTCTCCAGCTTTTAATGCTCAAAATTATTGGAAAGTAAGTCTTTGCAATAATATTCAAGTGATGGCCAGTGTGTGAACTCTTCAATAACTTTTGGTAGAAAAAGTGGCTTCTTTAACCCCTTTTGCAAAGAAATATGATGGTTTAATTATTATGATACAACATATAATGCTTCATAACAAAACTTCTGTACTATAAAGATCAGTTCTGTCTTTCAGAGTAAAATATCAAAATGTTATCAAAATGGGTGAAGACATCTTCAAGCATTAGTTTTTATCATGACCAAAGCTGGCAAAATAGAAGACTTTTTAAAAAATAAAGAAAGAAAGGGAAATTATTTTCAATTTTATTTACCCAATCAAAAGGGATCAAAATGTGTTTAAAAAATAATTTTCTGTTTGACATTGTACTTTTGTCTTTTCTCCTATTTTTTTACAGATAAAGTGATAAGATAGGACACTTCAATTGCAGCTTTGCTGATGTGTTTTGAGAAATCCAGAATTTTATAAAAAATGATAAAGCAGTGGCAATTAACATATTAAAATATTAGATCAGTTCTAGGAGCTCAAAACACCTTGCACATGCAATATTATCTGTTCTCACAAATATTCACATGCTAGAAAGACAAAGCAATGCCTTTGCAGTGTACATCACAGGGGTTTGGGACACATAATGGTAGAAAATATTTTCTTCACGATCTGAGGTTTTAAGGTCTGTATTTTTTTGTACAGAAGTAATGGTTCTGTACTTTTATAAACTAAGTTTACATTTTAGAATTAGAGTATTGGGGAAATTATTAGTACAACTAAGATTTCTAAAGACTTCCACAAGTTCTGATTAGAATAAATATTTTGTAAAGGATACTTTCAAATGATTAATAATGTTAGGAGAAGCACACTGATTGAAACCGCCCACTCTGGCCAGGTACCATAGTAACCATTTGCATGAGTTGTTTTATGACAGGAGATCCTGATAAGGAATATAGAACTAATAAGCCACCAACAATGGGAAGAGTTCGGTAAAGGTCTAAAGGAGACACTTCATGTCCGTCCACTTCCCAGAATCCCTCTTGCTAGCATCCATCTTGGTTGAGTGATGCGTGCACCACCAGGAAAGACTCTGAATTAGAATGATTGGTCAAAGACCACCCAGAAACTAATCCCATCACAATAAAACCCGACATTTTGAGAACTGCAGAGCAGTTCTCCTGGGTTCTCTTACCCTACTGCTCTCCACCCAGGTGCCCTTTCCCAATAAAATCTCTTGCTTTGTCAGCGCATATATCTCCTTGGACAATTCATTTCTGAGTGTTAGACAAGAACCCAGTTTTGGGCCCTGGGAGGGGGTCCACCTTCCTGCAACAATAATATACACACAATTGCTTCCTTATTGAAATTTAATTGAAATATTTTCTATATGAATTGGTTTTCCAAATGAGGAGTTGGTTCTAATTTGGGTGGGTGTTTAAGATTTTTTCAGTTGTCCACTTCATAAACATTGCTTTGTAACATAGACCCAGGGTTGATAAAACATTAAATACCAATCAAATGCAATGAATGAGCTTTTGTTGTACTTAAAAATAAGTAGATATTAATTTTATACACATAGAAAATATCTTCTCCAATTTCCAGTGATTTAGGTGTTCAGTTTATGGTCAGCTGTCACTATTTACATCTCCTGCTATTTTTTGCAATGAATAATTACCTGAACTCTGAGAAACAATTTATTCTTGGAAAGAAAATCACCTGTCATAAATATTATGTTGTTATTTTATCTCTGAAGCTATTGTCTTATAAATAACTTGGATTGTTTGGATAATCCCAGATAAATTTTGTGTGCACATTGGATCTACACTCAAACTACTAATGGATGGAAACTAAGGAGGGATAATCACTCATTGCTTCTTTGTATCTCTTCTTTATTGTCATAGTTCTGGTTGTTTCTTTTGATTTATATTTTTAATTTTTCCTTTTTAAAAATAATTATTTATTTATTTTTGGCTGTGCTGGGTCTTCGTTGTTGCATGGGCTTTTCTCTTGTTGTGGTGAGCTGGGGCTACTCTTGATTGCAGTGCTAGGCTTCTCATTGGCCTAGGTGGTGGACTCTCCTATTATGGAACATGGGCTCCAGGACATGCAGGCTTCAATAGTTGTGAAATGTGGCTCAGTGTGATTCCTGGGCTCTAGAGCACAGGCTTAATAGTTGTGGCACCTAGGCTTAGTTGCTCCGTGGCATGTGGGATACTCCCAACACAGGGGTTGAACCCATGTCTTCTGCATTGGCAGGAGAATTCTTTATCACTGAGCCACAAGGGAAGCTCTGATTTTTCCTTTCTTCTTCAAGTTTTCTTACCTTAAGGTTAGAAGTATTTTATCTCCAACATGCCTTGAAATTTCAGTGCGTCATTGGAATTTAAGGTGGTTGGGAGGAACTTGAAAGCTCAAAATAAGGGACAGTTGTTAACAACAACAACAAAAATACTAAATTTTATAACTTCTAAATTCAGCTCTTACCATATCAGTACATGTAGATTCATTCTGAATATTAACCCCCTTTCCTCACTGTGTATTCTTTTTTATTTTTAATTTATATTTTTATTTTTTACTGAACTATAGTTGATTTACAATGTTGTGTTATTTTCTGCTGTGTAGCAAAGTGATTCAGTTACACATATTTATGCTCATTCTCTTTCATATTCTTTGACATTACGGTTTATCACATGATGTTGAATATAGTTTACTGTGCTATATAGTAAGACCTTGTTGTTTACCCATTCTATATACAATAGAATACTTGCATCTCCTAACCCCAAACTCCCAGTCTTCTCTCCCCACCCACACTTGGCAACCACAAGTTGGTTCTCTACTCATTCAGAAGTTCTTGAGTATACATAATCCTTTAGTCTTGACATTTACCTAATCAACACTTACTGCCATTCTGGCTCAGGAGAGGAAGCTGTAAGGAAGATCAGTTATGTACCTATTATGATCTTAGGTGGTGATGGGAGAAATCCATCTTCTACTGTTCTTGCTGGCAATTTGGTGGGCCAGTCACTGAACTGAAGCCAGTTTGATGCCTAAAGTCAGCAGCTCTCAAGGCAGTAGAAACAATTTAAGAGAGCTCAGACTATAGGTCAGATGTTCTGAAATGTATTTTAGTACAGAATATTATTTCAGAAATTAAAAGACTGAAAGGTCCTACTTTAATACATATATGAAAGCAATCAGAGCATACTAGTTGCTACGGTTTTGTCATTTACGAAAGTGAAAATATTAGTCACTTAGTTGTGTCCTGCTCTTTGCTACACCGTGGACAGTAGCCCACGAGGCTCTTCTGTTAATGAAATTCTCCAGAAAAGAATAATGAGTGCATAGCCATTCCCTTCTCCAGGGGATCTTCCTGACCCAGGGATCGAACCTGGGTCTCCTGCATTACAGGCAGGTTCTTTACCATCTAAGCCACCAGGGAAGACTTGTTATTTATAATAAGGTGCAAAAATACAAGTACCTATTAATTTTATTGTTTGGCAAACATTTTAGTTTTCAATACAGCTCATACTCTACTTACAATTGGGTTGCATCCCAATGAAGCCATCATGAGTGAAAGATATCATTAAGCTGAAAATGCATTTGCTACACCTAATGTCATAACTTAGGCCAATCTACCTTCAAAATGCACTAAAGACCATGTGCTTTAGCCTACAGTTGGGCAAAATTATCTAACTCAAAACCTAGTTTACAATAAAGTGCTAAAAAATCTCATGTAACTTACTAAATGCTCTACTGAAAGTGAAGAACACAATGGCTGTTCGGATGCTGAATGGCTGAAAATGTACTGATTGTTCCCTCTTATGATTTCATGACTGATGAGGAGCTGTGACTTGCTGCCATCATCCACTATCACAAGAGGGACACTACTGCTGGGGAAAAGTTCAAAGTTCAAAGCGCAGTTTGTATTGAATGGGTATTGTACTTGCACCATAGTAAAGGTGAAATACTTTAAGTCAAACCACTTTGAGACAAGGACTGTCTGTATCTAGTTTTGATAGCAGCAAATTAAACAAAAAAGTGGAAGAGTATGTTTAGTTAAATATTAAAGCTGAATTTCTGAAATTCAAAACAGTTGTGTTCATTGACTATGCTAAAGCTTTTGAATGTGTGAATCACAACAAATTGAAAAATTCTTAAAAAGATGGAAATACCAGACCACCTAACTGCCTCCTGAGAACCTGTATGCAGTCAAGAAGCAACAGTTAGAACTGGACATGGAAAAATGCACTGGTTCCAAATTGGGAAAGAAGTATGTCAAGGCTGTAATTGTCACCCAGCTTATTTAACTTATATACAGAATATATCATGTGAACTGCTGGCTGGATGAAGCTCAAGCTGGAAGTCAGATTGCCAGGAGAACTATCAATAACCTCAGATAGGCAGATGACACCACCCTTATGGCAAAAAGAAAAGAGGAACTAAAGAGCCTCTTGATGAAGGTGAAAAAGGAGAGTGAAAAAGTTGGCTTAAAACTCAACATTCAGAAAATGAAGATCATGGCATCTGGTCCCATCACTTTATGGCAAATGGATGGGGAAACAATGAAAACAGTGACAGACTTAATTTTCTTGAGCTCCGAAATCACTGTTGGTGGTGTCTGCAGCTATGGAATTAAGACACTTGCTCTTGAAAGAAAAGCTATGACGAACCTAGAGAGTGTATTAAAAATCAAAGACATAACTTTACCAACAAAGATCAATATAGTCAAAGGTTTTTCCAGTTATCATGAATGGATATGAGGGCTGGACAACAAAGAAGGCTGAGTACTGAAGAAATGATGCTTTTAAACTGTGGTGCTAGAGAAGATTCTTGACAGTCCCTTGGACAGCAAGGAGATCAAACCAGTCAATCTTAAGGAAAATCAACCCTGAATATTCATTGGAAGGACTGATGCTGAAGCTCCAATATTTTGGCCACCTGATGTGAAGAGCCAACTCATTGGAAAAGTCCCGGATGCTGGGAAAGATTGAAAGCAGGAGAAGTGGGCAACAGAGGAGATGGTTAGTAGGCATCACTGACTCAATGGACATGACTTAGGGCAAACTCCAGGAGATAGTGAAGGACAAGGAAGTCTGGTGTGCNTCCCGGATGCTGGGAAAGATTGAAAGCAGGAGAAGTGGGCAACAGAGGAGATGGTTAGTAGGCATCACTGACTCAATGGACATGACTTAGGGCAAACTCCAGGAGATAGTGAAGGACAAGGAAGTCTGGTGTGCTACAAACATAAGGTCACAAAGAGTCAGACACAACTGAGAGACTAAACAATAGCAGCAACAACCAGAAGACACAGATACACCAAAATTAAAAAAAAAAAAATCAAATCAAATATTAGAATCCATTTTAAAAAGACTGTGCAAAAAAGCAATCATTTAACAGGTGCAGTTGCAGAAGATGTATTTATATATCAATTTGTGAAACATGACCTTACATTTAGATCAGATGACAGTTGTCTTATTTGATTTGCCTTTCTTGACTCCAGGTTTTTCTTTTTCTTTTTTTTTAAATGAATATGTGTATTGGTTGCTGTTTTTGGTTTCGTCAGTAGAGGAATAACTTCACAAATATATAAAATGTGTTGGTTTTTTATAGCAATGTCATTAGAAGTCAATAGAAATAGAAATATGAGTCAAATTAAGATATCAGTAAATTTTAATAATGGTTCCTAATTTTCTTCTGAAACATGGAGTCAAGTATATCTGGAAGTTCATCATGTTGAAGATAAAACATTTGGCAATATTGAGATTGCTATTAATTTTGGTGAAAATTTTAATTATTGAAGGTAATGTACTTGTTTTCATGGTGATGATTGAAATACACATATTGGTAGGCTACAGAATAATGATGAAAGTAATGTTCTTGCTAAATTAAGAAATTCATGAACTAAAAAATGAACTTGAAACTGGCTTGAAATGTGAACATATAATTCATAATTGCATCCAAATAAGCTCCAGTCATTGACTCATGATGTGCTATCAGCTATAGATGGCAAAACTTTAGAAGTATGTTTATATATAAACAAAGCCACTGAACAATAAAAAATACTGCAGCATAGCAAAACATGCTCTATCTCTTTGCTGTCCATGTAATGCCAGACTTTAAAAATATTTGAGACTTTACAAAACACTTTGTTACTCAATCTTTCTCACTTAATGGTATCAAATATTTACATAAATATGTCCTGTATTTATTGCATTTTGCTTAATATCTGTTGAGAATATTTAATAAACATATTCAAGTAGAGTATTAAAACTCCAACTTTTAAATACTTTTAGAAAACTATGATTATTGAACACTAAGGTTGCCTTGAGAACCCCATGAACAGTATGAAAAGCAGAGATAGGACACTGAAAGATGAACTCTCCAGGTCAGTATGTGCCCAATATACTACTGGAGATCAGTGGAGAAATAACTCCAGAAAGAAGGAAGGGATAGAACCAAAGCAAAAACAACATCCAATTGTGGATGCGACTGGTGATAGAAGCAAGGTCTGATGCAATATTGCATAGGAACCTGGAATGTTAGGTCCATGAATCAAGGCAAATTGGAGGTGGTCAAACAAGAGATGACAAGACTGAACATTGACATTCTAGGAATCAGCAAACTAAGATGGGCTGGAATAGGTGAATTTAACTCAGATGACCATTATATCCACTACTGTGGGCAGGAATCCCTTAGAAAAAACGGAGTAGCCATCATGGTCCACAAAAGAGTCTGAAATGAAGTACTTGGATGCAATCTCAAAAGCGACACAATGATCTCTGTTTGTTTCCAAGGCAAACCATTCAATATCATGGTAATCCAAGTCTATGCCTCGAGCAGTAATGCTGAAGAAGCTGAAGTGGANATGATGCTGAAGCTGAAACTCCAGTACTTTGGCCACCTCATGGGAAGAGTTGACTCATTGGAAAAGACTCTGATGCTGGGAGGGATTGGGGGCAGGAGGAGAAGGGGACGACCGAGGATGAGATGGCTGGATGGCATCACCGACTCGATGGACGTGAGTCTGAGTGAACTCTGAGAGATAGTGATGAACAAGGAGGCCTGGCATGCTGCGATTCATGGGGTCGCAGAGTCAGACACGACTAAGTGACTGAACTCAACTGTGGTCCTAGTATGATTAGATTGACTAGTTTTCTGTGAGTACGATTTCAGTGTGTTTGCCCTCTGATGCCCTCTTGCAACACCTACCATCTTACTTGGGTTTCTGTTACCTTGGGCGTGGGGTATCTCTTCACAGCTGCTCCAGCAAAGCACAGCCGCTGCTCCTTACCTTGGACGAAGGATATCTCCTTACCGCAGCCGTTCCTGACCTTCAATGTGGGATAGCTCCTCTAAGCTCTCCTGCGCCTGCGTTGCTCCTCGGGTGGCTCCTCCCAGCCGCCGCCCGTGGCCTCGGGCTCGGCGTGGCTCCTCAGGGTCACCGCCCCTGGCCTCGAGCATGAGGTGTCTCCTCCCGGCCGCCCCTGACCTTGGAATCAGGGTGTCTCCTACTGGCCGCCACTGGCCTTGGACACGGGGTAGCTCCTCTCTGCCACACTTAGTGCACTGGCCCAGCTCTCGCATCTGCCTGTGCTTAGTGCACCGGCCCCAGAGATCTCTTCCAGAAAATTAGAGATACCAAGGGAACATTTCATGCAAAGATGGGCTCGTTAAAGGACAGAAATGGTATCAACCTAACAGAAGCAGAAGAGATTAAGAAGAAATGGCAAGAATCCACAGAAGAACTGTACAAAAAAAGATCTTCACGACCCAGATAATCATGATGATGTGATCACTAATCTAGAGCCAGACATCTTGAAATGTGAAGTCAAGTGGGCCTTAGAAAGCATCACTATGAACAAAGCTAGTGGAGGTGATGGAATTCCGACTGAGCTGTTTCAAATCCTGAAAGATGATGCTGTGAAAGTGCTGCACTCACTATACCAGCAAATTTGGAAAACTCACCAGTGGCCACAGGACTGGAAAAGGTCAGTTTTCATTCCATTCCCAAAGAAAGGCAATGCCAAAGAATACTTATACTACTGCACAATTGCACTCATCTCACATGCTAGTAATGCTCAAAATTCTCCAAGCCAGGCTTCAGCAGTACATGAACCGTGAACTCCCCGTTGTTCAAGCTGGTTTTAGAAAAGGCAGAGGAACCAGAGATCAAATTGCCAACATTTGCTGGATCATTGAAAACGCAAGAGAGTTCCAGAAAAACATCTATTTCTGCTTTATTGACTATGCCAAAGCCTTTGAATGTGTGAATCACAAGAAACTGTGGGAAATTCTAAAAGAGATGGGAATACCAGACCACCTGACCTGCCTCTTGAGAAATCTGTATGCAGGTCAGGAAGCAACAGTGAGAACTGGACATGGAACAACAGATTGCTTCCAAATAGGAAAAGGAGTCCGTCAACACTGTATATTGTCACCTGCTTATTTAACTTATATGCAGAATACATCATGAGAAACGCTGGACTGGAAGAAACACAAGCTGGTATCAAGATTGCCGGGAGAAAGATCAATCACCTCAGATATGCAGATGACACCACCCTTATGGCAGAAAATGAAGAGGAACTAAAAAGCCTCTTGATGAAAGTGAAAGAAGAGAGTGAAAATGTTGGCTTAAAGCTCAACAGTCAGAAAATGAAGATCATGGCATCCGGTCTCATCACTTCATGGGAAATAGATGGGGAAACAGTGGAAACAGTGTCAGACTTTATTTTGGGGGGCTCCAAAATCACTGCAGATGGTGACTACAGTCATGAAATTAGAAGATGCTTACTCCTTGGAAGAAAAGTTATGGCCAACCTAGATAATATATTCAAAAGCAGAGACATTACTTTGCTGACTAAGGTCCGTCTAGTCAAGGCTATGGTTTTTCCAGTGGTCATGTATGGATGTGAGAGTTGGACTGTGAAGAAGGCTGAGCACCGAAGAATTGATGCATTTGAACTGTGGTGTTGGAGAAGACTCTTGAGAGTCCCTTGGACTGCAAGGAGATCCAACCAGTCCATTGTGAAGGAGTTCAGCCCTGGGATTTCTTTGGAAGGAATGATGCTGAAGCTGAAACTCCAGTACTT
>SJYW01027879.1:274997-285164 GCA_006410735.1 Raphicerus campestris
AGAGTCGGACACGACTGAGCGACTGAACTGAACTGAACTGATTTTCACTTGTATTGATAAATAGGGTGAGCTATTGTTAGTATAGCTCTGAAGGGTTTAACACAGTAAAACAACACCAATTCTGTTATTCTGCCATCTATTGAATAAAGTCAGTCCTTTATTTTAGATTTAAGTCTCTTGAGCCACATATGTGGGTGGCAGGTGCCCTGTTTTTCTCAGATTTCTCTATGTAATGTTTTACTCTTACCTTAAATTTTGGTTTACTGTACACTTCCTTAATTTCTTATCTTTGTGTTGTTATTTGGTCATTATGATTTGATACTTGGATCTCTTATAACTTAGTTTAACTCCAACTCTGTGATTACATTTCTTACATACATCAAAGTAATTTTCAGTGACAGTCCTTGGCCCACTGATTTTACTGTCTTGTTTCTTCTATAAGTACCTCCCTGAGGTCTTGTATCCCACCACTAATGTGATTAAAATAGTGTTATGTGGCATGCATAATACGAAGTTCAAATGGCTTTTCTTTTAAAATAGTTATATAACTTAAAATACTTATTTCAGTTAAATTAATGAGATTTATTGAATGTATTAATAAATGACCTATTAGAGATGCAAATAGTACTTTTTAGTGATGTGCATTGTTAATTCTTTATAATTGAATATTATACTCTTCTAGTGTATATCTGACTTGGTTTAGAAAAAACATTAAATTTGGTAGGGTATGATTATTCCTACTTAATTCCAAAGAAAATTTGATATCGGCCCAAAGGATTTTGAATGGGCCTGGACTTGAATTTTTAAGAAATAAGCCGTTGAAACATGTAGGTTCCTAATAATTTAGGGACACATAAGCGAGTTTCAGTTCTGAGTAATCTATCTTTCCTAACAGGCTCTCTATTAATGTTGCATGAAATGCCATGTAATGATCACTACCAGTGCGGTTAAATGCTTTTATAATTAAATCTATATTGAATGGATTTCTTTTTCTTTTCTAAGCAGTTTCTCTCTGGGTGTTTAAAATTCTTGAAGTTTAGAGTATTGTGGTGGAAAATGTGTGCAGAAAAAATATTATTTTTGACAAATAAATAGGTATTGAATCATATTTATTAATCTAATAATATATCTTGTAAGATGGCTGGATAGCATCACCCACTCAATGGAGATGAGTTTGGGTGAACTCCAAGAGTTAGTGATGGACAGGGAGGCCTGGAGTGCTGCAATTCATGAGGTCTCAAAGAGTCAGATGTGACTGAGCTGAGTGAACTGAACTGAACTGAATGCTTGCTACAGCTTAGGAAAGATACTATCTTTTGTGAAAACTACGGGAAATAAAACATTTTGGCAAAGAATACAAAAATGTTTTTAATTATTTCTTTTACTGTATAATCTTTGTAAGTACTCCATAGGGAGCATGATTCATGGTTGTTGAAAGCATTATGAGTTTAAGTTCTCATTATTCCATTTAGTAGAAATGTGAACATGGATTACTTGTTTATCACTTGTAAGTCTGTCATTTAGGACAAATAATAGTACCTGTGGCAAAAAGATGTTTTGAAATTTGAATGTGAAGATGTAAATGTAACTTGCTTAGTGCAGTGTCTAGTGCTTGATAAACAATAGCTATTATGATCACTTTTCTTTACTAAACAAACCGCTTTACCTGAAATTATATTGAGATTTATTTAAGAAAACTATATGATGTACATTTCACAATTAGCCTACAAATTAGGGAACAGATATTCATAGAAAATATTTATTTCCTTAAGAAATTCTTATTTTCTATCCCACTGCTGCTGCTGCTACTGTCATGTCAGTCGTGTCTAACTCTGTGCGACCCCATAGACAGCAGCCCACCAGGCACCCCCGTCCCAGGGATTCTCCAGGCAAGAACACTGGAGTGAGTTGCCATTTCCTTCTCCAGTGCATGAAAGTGAAAAGTGAAAGTGAAGTTGCTCAGTCGTGTCTGATTCTTAGCGACCCCATGGACTGCAGCCCACCTCCGTCCATGGGATTTTCCAGGCAAGAGTACTGGAGTGGGGTGCAATTCCCTTCTCCTAGGAGGCAGGTATGTGAAAGTGAAGTTGCTCAGTCATGTCCAACTCTTTGTGACCCCATGGACTGTAGCCCATCAGGCTCCTCTGTCCATGGGATTCTCCAGGCAAGAATACTGGAGTGGGTTGCCATTTCCTTCTCCAGGGAATCTTCCCAACCCAGGGATCAAACCCAGGTCTCCTGCATTGCAGGCAGACACTTTAACCTTTGAGCCATCAGGGAAGGAGGCAGGTATGGTGGTCTGGTATTACCATTTCTTGAAGAATTTTCCACAGTTGGTTGTGATCCACACAGTCAAAGTGGGTTGCCATTGCCTTCTCCAAAATCATCTCTAGATTACTTCATAATACCAGGCTTCTCCATCCATGGGATTTTCCAGGCAAGAGTACTGGAGTGGGTTGCCATTGCCTTCTCCATTCTATCCCACAATGATCTGTAAAAAATGAGTTATATACAAATGTATTAATTTAACTGAATATGGTAAAGTCCAAAAATGGGTATTTTAGTGTCAGTGACAGTGAAAGTGAAGTCGCTCAGTCGTGTCCAGCTCTTTGCAACCCCATGGACTGTAACCTACTAGGCTCCACTGTCCTTGGTATTTTCCAGGCATAAATGCTGGAGAAGGTTGCCATTTCCTTCTCTAGGGGATATTCCCAACCCAGAGATCGAACCCAGGTCTCCATGTTGTAGGCAGATGCTTTACCATCTGAACCACCAGGGAAGTAACTTTAGTGGCAGTGCCTCTGCTTAAATCTACAGATTCTCTTTCAAAACTAAGATTTTTAACTTTAGTAGATTAATATGAATATTTGAAGGTGTGTGAATCTAAGAAATTTTTTTGCAAAAAATAAAAATGGAAGTTAACTTTAGTACATGTGTATACATTTATCACGAGAAATTAGCAATTGCTACCTATTGATGTAAATTAAAGTCATGTAGACCATGCAATGTGAGCACTGATCGTCAATGCTGTGTCAGTCACTACAGTTCACATATCGTACAGGTCTTTCATTGTATGGAAAGATCTGATTATTTTATTACATGAGTGAATTCTGTTATGTCTTGAAGCATTTTGAAAAGAGATTCAGTTTTGATATTAGGCTGTTGAAACCTCAGCTCTGTCACTTACTGGTGCCAGAGCACCACTGATTCCTTCCTATGAGCTTTAGTTTCTTTGTTCATCAAATAGAGCCGTGGGAGAGTTAGTGTGAGAAAGCAGTTATAACCATTTGAACAATTTCTGTGCTACAGTGGTCATTTTTCTGTTTTAGGCTCTTGTCCTTTCAACTATTTTTTACATCTGAAGCAACAGCTGGCGAGGCTCATTAAGATGCTTTTTCCTAATCTCTTTCCATGTCAAACTGGCCTTGCCAGTCATGATGGAACTGCCATTCTGGAATATCTGCTTGTCCTAGCATAGATCTCATATACTTGAGAAAATGTATAATCTAAAGAAAGGACTGGGCATCAAGGCTGCAGACCTGAGTTTGCTTTGTGTGCTTATAACCTAAGAGGTGTGTGACTTCTCTAGGCCTCAGATTCCTCATTTGTAGAATGATAATGACAACAATATATTTGTCTTGTTGTCTGATGTGAGAATCAAGACATAGGTGGTTTAAAAGTGCTTCTTAAGGAAGCAATAAATATCTGTCAACAGAGATATGGATATGGATAAAGAAGATGTGGATAAAGAAGATCCCTTTGGGAGCATGTTTGATGCTGTAATTGAAAAAGCTGACATTGCTGTCAAGAGTCTGATACCAGGCCTGGAGCCCCTGGTGCCTCAGTGCCTTCCTTCTCAGACAAAATCTGTGACCTCGAACTGCACAGATTCTCTCACTGGGGAAGATTCCCTGATTGATCACTCTCTACTTTCTAACCCCTCTATAGGTCTTCTGGAAGAATTTGGCTCATAGCCATCTCTCAACCATCTCTCAATCAATCACCTATGACTTGATTCCCGCAACATCAGACAACAAGTACACTGTTGTTATCATCATTCTACAAATGAGGAATCTGAGGCCTAGAGAAGTCACAAGCTTCTTAGGTTATAGGCACACAAAGGTTATAGGTGCACATTTCTCAAGCATATGTTCCGGCCCATAAAGCTGCAGAAGATAGCAATCTCATCTCAGCTTCAGATGTCTCTGAGGGCTCGGACAAGGTGGCAGAAGATGAATTTGACCCTATTCCTGCATGGATAACGAAAGCCCCACAAGGTAGGCACTCTAGAAACAGCAGTAGGAGCTCTGAGTCCAGTCTTCCCAGCCTAGCCAGGTCTTTACTGCTGGTGGATCAGCTCATAGACCTGTAGCCATGACCCAGTAGCAGATGCAGTTCTGTAACCTCCATACCATAATACACATTTTCATTACACAGTTGTAAGAAAATGATTCTTTAAAAAATCTGCAAACAAGGGTCCTTCTAGCCCTGATCTCCTATCCCTTGCCTTCGCCTGTAGAAATGATAAGGAAGGAAAATCACTTTGGCCCTCCAGATACTCTATGGCCAGTTCCTGCCTGTTAGTTTGCTGTGTTTTCTCATTATCCTTCTTCAGTAGCATTGTCTTACATCAAGCACTAGATGTCATGAGCCTCACCTCTGCTGGAATCAACTCCACCACAAGCTAAACTCTACCTGAAACTAGTGAATTGACACCTTTGTCTCATTCTTGCTAGGAATGGCCTCTCAAGTCAGTCCTCTCAACTCCATCTCCTCTGGCCAGATTCTGATGAGTGTGTTTCTCTGTTTTTACTTTTCTATCCTGCTGCTTATCCTGAGGATGTGGCTTCTTCAGCTGGTCTTGACTCTAGGCAGTAACCTAGAGATGGGTGTGTGGTGTAAGAGAGGGTAAAACTGACTGATGTCATATGTCCAGAAGGAGGAATTGAGCCAAACTCTAGCCAACCAACCCTGACCTTGTTTGATCATAGACTTAGACAAGGGATTTTACACCCCATGCAACCTGCCTAGCTNAGAGATGGGTGTGTGGTGTAAGAGAGGGTAAAACTGACTGATGTCATATGTCCAGAAGGAGGAATTGAGCCAAACTCTAGCCAACCAACCCTGACCTTGTTTGATCATAGACTTAGACAAGGGATTTTACACCCCATGCAACCTGCCTAGCTAGCATCTGTCCAGCATTCTGGCTTCCACTGAACCGTGATTTCTCAAATCTGGAGACATGACTGCAAGAACTTGAGATCCTTGGATAAAATGTGTACATTATATAAATTCCAAGTATTTCCATTCCTTTTTGTGTTTAACTCTCCCAAGCTGGGATTTCAGAATTAGCCCAAAACAAGACAATATGGTACTATAATACCTTTTATTAGAAGACTTTTCACTGGGGAATGGCTAGGGGAAGGGGAGAAATTGTAGCAGAAACAGATACATTTTTCTTGTGCTTTTTGTTTGAGTCAAATATTATAAATTGTGTATAAATGAAGATACCAAATAGTTCTGTTTCCACTTGGTGTTTCAAGTTCAATAACAGGTGTCTGTGCAGGGTTTTGTACTCTTTCCCTTGTATGCAGCAACTCTACAGTGTAGCATACGGAATCATTTTAAATAGACTTGTGTGTTGCTATAAGCTTTCAGCAGGTCTTCTGTCTTTGTAGAATAAGCACGTTGTTTATTTTCAGATAATCAGAAATAAATATGCTGACACACTAGGCACAATTTCACTCTGGCTACTTACCTTTCTTTTTCTGTGAGGTTTGAACTAAAGGATATAGCCAGTGAAATAGTTTCACTTGGATTTCCATGTCTTCTTGGATTAAAAAAAAAAAACATAGTTTTCTCACTAACCTTAGAATATTGTTCATAAAATAAATAAAGACTCTTGCACTGATGTAAAAAAAGAAGATGATGTGGCACATATATACAATGNCCCTTCTCCAGGGGATCTTCCTGACACAGGAATTGAACCAGGGTCTCCTGCATTGCAGGCAGATTCTTTACCAACTGAGCTATGAGGGAAGCCCTATGAAGGCCTATGAAGGAAGTGTGCACAAAAGCACTGCAGCATTGCATGTCTATGTCTGGAACATAGGAACACAGATCTCTTTCAAAAGAGCAGTAGCAAATATGAGTTTTCACTAGAAAACTTAGTACAAAACAACATGCTATTCAACTAGTAACGAACACTTGTATTTTAGAGAAATGGGCAACAGTTACAACAAAATAATTTATGGCCATAACCATTTGAAAGGATGGATATTAATGACACTGTGATTTAAAGAAATATAAGCTTTAAAATAGCTATATAACTCATACGGTCACTACAAATGTAAAACTCTGATAATATCAAGTACTGATGAGGTTTTCTGTAAAAATACTGTNTTTATGGCCATAACCATTTGAAAGGATGGATATTAATGACACTGTGATTTAAAGAAATATAAGCTTTAAAATAGCTATATAACTCATACGGTCACTACAAATGTAAAACTCTGATAATATCAAGTACTGATGAGGTTTTCTGTAAAAATACTGTTCTCCCATATTGTTGGTGGGGATGAAATGACTGCAGCAACTTAGAGGCTGTACACTAACCAGGTAAACAAACCTGTGACCCTCAATCTCCATTCTGAGTATCTTAAAAAACTTTAGTGCATTTGACTAAGAAGATATCAACAGGGATGGATTGCAAACAAATTAAAATCTTAATTAAAAGGGAATAGTAAATTAAATGCAGGATATTTAAAAATTTATTTTTATTTTATACTGGAGCATAGTTGGTTAACAATGTTGCATTAGTTTAGCAAAGTGATTTGGTTATGGATATGCTTGTATCTATTCTGTTTACTATTTAAGTTATTACAGAATATTGAGCATGTTCCTTGAGCTATAAGTATTAATAGGTCCATTTAAAAAAATCTGTTTTATAGGCAGCAATATGTATGTGCCATTCCCAAACTCCCAATTTATGTCTCCCCCTCCATCTCTCCTAGTAGCCATAAATTTTTTCTCTGAGTCTGTGAGTCTATTTCTATTTTGTACATAAATTTATTTGTATCACTTTTTAAAGATTCTGCATATAAGTAATATCATATGATGTTTGTCTTTCTCTGATTTACTTCATTCAGTATAATCTTCAGGTCCATTCATGTTATTGCAATGACCTTATTTCATTATTTTTAATGGCTGAGTAATATTCCATTGTATATCAGTACCTTGTCTTCTTTATCCATTTATCTGTTGATGGAAATTTAAATTGCTTCCAGGTCTTGGCTACTGTAAACAGTGCTGCAGTGAACATTGGAGTGCTTGTATACTTTTGAACCATGTTTTTCTCCAAATATATCTCCAATAGTGGGATTTCTAGATCATATGATAGCTCTGTTTTTAGTTTCTTAATTAACCTCCATACTGCTCTCCACAATGGCTGCACCAATTTACATTCCCATCAACTGTGTAGAAGGGTTCCCTTTTCTCCACACTGCCTCCAGCATTTATTGTCTGCAGACTTTTTTTTTTTTTTTGTCTGCAGACTTTTTAATAATGGCCATTCTTAGTAAAGCGTCTGCCTAGAGTGTGGGAGACCTGGGTTCAATCCCTGGGTTGGGTAGATCCCCTGGAGAAGGAAATGGCAATCCACTCCAGTACTCTTGCCTGGAAAATTCCATGGACTGAGAAGCCTGGTGAGCTACAGTCCATGGAGTCACAAAGAGTCGGACACTACTGTGTGACTTCACTATTCTTACTTATGTGAACTCATTGTTTTTTCCCCTGAGGCCCTGGCTTACACTAGACCTTGTATGCATCCTTCAAGGATGATTTCTGTTTCCTTCAGTCCTATGGAATTCCTGTGATCAAACCCTGCCAGCCTTCAAATTAGATTATCTAGGGCTTCTTCCTCCAATTACTAGATCCTTAGACTGGGAAGACTGACATGGGGCTCAGGACTTTCATTCCTGTGGGAGAAACTCTGTAATATATTTATTTTCCAGTTTGTGAGTTGCCCACTCCATCAGGTATGGGCTTTCATTTGGAAAAAAACTTTTTTTTTTTTTGGCCAGGACATGTGGCATGTGGGATCTTTAGCTCCTTGAGCAGGGACCAAACCCATGTCTCCTGCAGTGGAAGCTTGGAGTCCTAACCTCTGGACTGCCAGGGAAGTCCCAGGGATTTGATTTTATGGCTCCTTCTTTGTCTTTGGATGTTGGGTGTATTTTTTTGTAGGTTGCAGTGTTGGTTTTTGTTTGTTCACTTTTTTTTCTTCTTGGTCAATGGTTTTGAGCAATTAGCCATGATTTCAATGTTTTTATAAGAAGAGGTAAGTTCATGTCCTTCTATTTGTCCATCTTGCCCACAAGTCTTCAAAATGTGATACATTTTTATACAAAGAAATAATCCACATGAGCAAGGTTCAGCAGAAATAACCAATCGGACTCTTACAGAGAGGAGAGGTATTTTTTCAATCAGACTGCTACAGAAATGAGAGGTTTTGACAGTACAGTATCAAAGGGATACAGGAGATAATAAGAGGGAAAAACTGATATAATGTGAGACAGCAGTTTAATTTTTCTATAAGAATTTATTAAAGATACAGACGCTCATAATCTTAAAAGCACACATGTTGCAAGCAGGATAATAAAAAAAAAAGGCAAACAACACTTAGAAAAATTGTAGTAAAACGAAAGAAATCAATGCTGAAGGACTGTTGCTGAAGCTGAGTTCGAATACTGTGGCCATCTGATGCAAAAGACCCTGATGCTGGGAAAGACTGAACGTGGGAGAAGGGGATAACAGAGGACAAAATGGTTGGACGGCATCCCCAGCTCAACGGACATGAGTTTGAGCAAGCTCTGGGAGATGATAAAAGACAGGAAATGCTGGTGTGTTGCAGTTCATGGGGTCACAAAGAGTAGACAACTGAGTGATTGAATGACAGCAACAAGGTGGAGACAAAAGAGATCTTAAAACTCGCCAGAGAAAAAAGACTGACTGCTTAAAAATTGACTGATGATGTCTCAAAAACAATGGTAATAATATTTTTCTGTACACAGAGATGGGAATAAGTCATAAATGCAAACTGAAAAAACTATCTTTCAATAAAGACCCTGGAACAGAGACACAGCTAGACAGCACATATGCAAAGCTGTCATTACCAACTATTCCTCTCACAAAGTTTCTCTCAATATAGAAAATTTTAAGCTTTCAGTGTGTTCTTCAGGGAAAAGGAAAATAATTGCAGGAAATAGGTTAGGATACAAAAAAAGGAAGAGTCAACAAATAAAATGCAAATTGCTGAATAAAGTGAAGAAACATTTCTTGGATAAAAATAATAATATCAGATTTGTAGGGTTAAATCAAGCTAGAATTAAAATCCTAGAAAATATCATATTAGTGGAGAATGCAGTGATATTAGTATAAACGTTCTAAACTGCTTATTTTTTTTCAGGAAGAGGTCAAAGATATTAATCATCACTGAAATTTATTGAGTGTTAAATCACTAACAAAAAGTCAATAACAGAAAATATATCACTGACAGAAAAGAGAATCAGTTCAAGTAGGGCAAGATGATTGTTAAAGAATAAAGAAAACAAAAGGGACAAAATCAGGTGATAGAAATGAATAGAAACATAAATAATCATAATCACTGTAAGTGGTTTCAACTCTTCTATAAAAGATAACTGATTATCAAAAATAAACTACTTTCTTTAAGAGACATAGCTAGAACACAGGGCAGTGAAAGGTAAGCTGGACATAAAAGAATGAAAAAACCCACATCAAGGATAAATCAACAAAATAAAGCTCTTGTAATCATACTAATACTTTACAATAGATTTTAAGGATGAAAATCTTTAAAGTGGAGAAGAGGGGCACTATACTTTTTTAAAAAAAGATTCAAACATCCTGCAGATAATTTCAGCTTACATGTGTCCCATGAAACTTTAAAATACATAAAGAAAAAATTTACATAATTTTAAGGAGAAATAGAAAATTTTACCATGATAGTGAGAAATTGTAATGCATGTCTCTTAGGAAGAATTAGATCACATTATAAAATAAAGCAGGAAGGATTTAAGAAGATTTAAACAGTTGCATAAATAGATTGATTTAATAGGCATATATATATATATATATATATATATATATATA